>VYZT01059412.1:0-24529 GCA_013400735.1 Pomatostomus ruficeps | reverse complement strand
TACCAGCACTTAAGGCATCACACTCACAAAAAAACTCCAAACAAACACTCTGGTGAATAGATTATTCAAAAGACATTTAATTCAAGAGTAAGAAATATCAAAACTTAATCACCAGTCAGTGCAACTGTACTCTGTTTTGGTGTCAGAAACAGAAGGAAGTTTTGAACAACTATGGTAGAAATTAACATTTTGGCCATTATACTCAAAAAGTTCTTAACGAATTTTTTGACCCATAAGATGCCAGCAGTGCATAAACATGTGGGTTTGGGTTTAGTTAAAAACAAACAAATAAAACAATGTTGCTTTTAAAATACAATCTCTGCTTCTACCTTTCACTCTGATCTTTCTTTCTGGAGCAAAGCTTCCATGAGATTTGCAGATAAGCAGCTGCAGAGTCCTTTCATTTTGCTTTAGATGTAAGTATGAAATGAAATTTAGTTTGCCCATGCTAATTGAAGATTTCCCATTTTATAGTAAGATGCCAGATGACTATGCTGATTCTCCTACATCTGTCAACAGCTTTTTGGAGTTCATTAACCAGGAGGTTTTTTTGAGCTAACTTTCCTCTCTGAAGAGGGTGAACTGATGCTGGCTTGCATGTCACAGCTTTTTCTTCTGCAGTGCTGCAGATGGCAAAGATATTCAGTCACACTCTTAGAGTCAAGGATATCAACTCCTTGTCTTCCATGCCTTCTGTGAGAGAGGAGAGGGTTTACACTCATCAGCACACAAGGTGTGAATCAGAAATGTTTGGAGAGCACACTAAGACCACATGTGTATCCAGTGGATTCCTCAAAATGGAGAGTATTTGCATTCTGCCCGTAAATCACAAACATGTGAAGGACACAGAGCACAGATAGAGCACAAAAAGATCACTTTTTCAGGGCAGGATAAATGATGTCTTTGAGTTTGTTTAAGCTGTAACCATCTTGCTGAGAACTGCTAAAGGAAATGTTGAAAGTAACAACTTCCTCCAAATGCACCTTTATATCATCACTTTGTTCAGTCTTTGTACCATCATGCATTTCCAAGGGCAACATTTGTTTCTATTCTTGTCTGTGATCTTTAACACGTCAGTTCATCTTATCTTTTATGACTTTTTGCAGATCTTCACTACAGGTTTCCAAACTTGTCATTGGTTTTATAAAATTCACTTTGTCTTTAGGCACTTTTCAAAGCCAATTTGAAATACCCTTTTTCTACAGGTGTTTTCTTTTCCTTCATATATTTTTATGTAAAAAAACAAAGCATTGATGAATCTGGAAATAATTTTATGCTGGAACAAAGCACCTAATCAGACATAGATTCTGTCATGCATTACTCCCAAATGAACTTGGATAGCTAGCTAACCTTGCTGGAAATCTGTCTTTATTGTTTTTTAGCCATAGAGTTTACAAAATCCTCCAATACATATAGATTCTTTAGGAATTTGTTACATAATTATTTATTTGTAAAATATGGACATATTTCCATACAATTACTTCTTTGTCTTTAGTATTAATCCCACATTTATTGAATGATGATGAATGTCATGAGACACATTTCAGATAATTCAAAGCTAGAATTACAATTTTTAAACTGTAGGTCTGAAAAGCATTGAGAAACAAAAACCACCACAGAAAATGAATCATTCATGGTTTATATCAACAAGACCTGGCAGATGCAATATGTAAACTACCTTATGAAAATGTATGAGTATGTTGCAGGTGCTCCCTTGGGAATATTATTTGGTTCGTTTTTTTATTTTAATAACATTCTGCTGAAAGATAGAATGGACGCTGACACAATATCTCCTGTTTCTTCCATTCCAGCAAACATTGAGGGAATGTAAAGACCAGAGGCAAACTGTTTCACATCCTCCTTTTTCTTCTGTCAGAACTGTTTTCCTCTAAACATCATAAATACAAATGAAATCAATGCAAAAGCTTCACATGGAAGTCTGCCGAAATCTTTGCGCATTCGAAAAGTGAGAGAGAAATGAAGACAGCTTGATTTAATTTATTTTTCATAGACTGTGGAATAAATGCACTGTCATTAAAAAAATGTAAATATTTCCATGGAAGAACAGTTTTCCAAAAATTATATATACCAGGCAGCTCTGTTTCAGATATTGTGTAGTCTGAAGATGTTGTTCCATTTTGGTTTTGGTTAAGTGCAGGGCAACTGCAGATTTTACATTTCTGAGGAAAGTTTTGGTTGTTATTTTTTAGCCAGCAAGTATGAGTTGATCTTTTTCGTGAATACAAACCTCCCATCTTCCATGCACTTATTCATTACATACAGTCAGCAACACAAGCCTACACAAAACCTGTGTTATGTAAATTACTGTCGTTCAGGAATCTCTCTCTGTTTAACAAGAAAATAGTTTGCTTTGGTGTGTTTTCTATCTATATTATCGTAAAGAAGAAATTTTTCTTCCATGATGCCACAACCAATGAGCAACTGCCTTAAAATAGGAAAAAGTCTAAATGGTTATCAAAAGTAGTGTCATCTTATGTAGTGCAGAGAGAGCTTCAAAAGGTTATAAGAATATAATCAATAGTCACCCTGACAGAACTTCATTACAATGTAATTTTAGTTTTTGTTAATTTTTTTGGTATTTCTTTCCTGCATCAAAAATAAATACATTTTAGAAATAGGAAGAAAATCTGTATTTATGTATCTGATTTTGTTATTCCCATTTAAAGCATATTAAAATCTGAGAGGCAGATTTTTGATGGTATAAATGTTTGTTACCCTTTGCCTGATATTCTTACTACAAGTAGGACTGTATTGCTAATAATATGTAAAGTAGAGAGTCATTTCCATTCAAAATATAGAATAATAAAATCACAGAATCATAGAATGGTTTGGGTTTGAGGTGACCTTAAAGATCATCTAATTCCAACCCCCCTGCCATGGACACGGACACCTTCCAGGTTGCTCAGACCCCCATCCAACCTGGCTTTGAGCAATTCCAGGAATAGGGCATCCACAGCTTTCCTGAGCAACCTGTGCCAGTGCCTCACCACCCTCACAGGGAAGAATTTCTTCCTAATATCCAAACTAAACCTACTCTTTCAATTTGAAGCCCATCCCCCTAGTTCTGTCACTCCAGCCCCTTTTAAATAAGTTCTTTTCATCTTTCCTGTGGGCTCCCTTCAAGTACTGGAAGGCCACAATTAGGTCACCCCAAAGTCCTCTCTTCTCCAGGCTGAACAATCCCAACTCTCTCAGCCTTTCCTCACAGCAGAGCTGCTCCATCCCTCTGATCACCTTGGTAGTCTCCTCCGGCCTGCCTCCCACAGGTCCTTGTGCTTCCTATGCTGGTACCCCAGGGCTGGGTGCAACACTGCAGGTGGGGTCTCGGCAGAGCGGGGCAGAGGGGCAGAATCCCCTCCCTGCCCTTCTGCCCATGGGGCTTTGGATGCAGCCCAGGACATGACTGGCTTTCATAAATGATTTGTTATCTATCACAAGAAAAACAAATTTAAGCTGGAATATTACAGCCATAAGGTTTCAAGAATATCATAATAATGATTGGCAGGAATGAAGAGGAGACTAACTTGCCTTGTCTGAGCAAAAAAAAAGACTGAATGGAATATCACTGATCTGTATGAATGTATCTTTACGGCAAATGTTTGAAGAAAAGAAAACTTGCAGGCACAACAGCAAATGAGAGCAGTTTTCAGAGAATAAATTTAGTTTGGAAAGTAAAGAAAGTTTCTAGCAATCAGTGAAGTGAGGATCTGGAACAGCCTAGAGAAACTCAAACAAGGGTCAGCAGCCAGAAACCTACTTGATTTAAGATAGAGCTCCATATATTCTGTAGGTGACTGTGTGAGCCATTTATGTATAATAAGCATGGTGCTCGATTCAGTGACCCAAAACATTTTGTCTCATATGGAGGTTATTAGACATGTCCCAGCTGACCTATTTTTTCAAAGACCCCCTACTAATGCATTATCTACATCCCCAGTTCAGTGGAAAGCAGGGAGGATTTAAGACTGAAATGAAGCAGCAAAACTGGATAGAATTTTAGATGGCTTTTATACAAGGCACCATTTTTAATCTATGGGTTATTTTGAAGAACACTTTTCCAGTCTTGCGGAACATGTACTTTTTAAGTCACGGAGGTCACTTTCAAAATCTGTTTAGGATTGTTTATTAATTTGCATTTCAAATCTGCGGCATTTTTTATCGATGTATACCTCTTCTTTCAAGGGTTTTATGAAAAACCAAACTTGGTACTGTATTATCCTAAAATAAAAATGGCATTTAATTTTAGAATGGAAAAGTATGCATTTTTCAAGAAGGGAACTTCTTGAAATGTAATAATGTTGAGATTAATTTCATCTAAACTTTTTGTACTAGCAGAGTTTTCAAAATGTTATTTCCTAATGACCTTTCACTATCATGAATAAAGTCAATCTGAATCACAAACTAATTGCAATGAAACTTGCAGATACCTTTCATCTGATATGTAGTGTATTATTAATAATAATCCTTTCCCCCTCATTTAAAGAATAAAAATGGACATACTACTTATCATTTAAGATTATTTTTCACGACCAATATATTTTTCCTCTTTGATTTCAGCTTGCTTGTTTTCTTTTTGACCCATTAAGCAGAAAACAAATTTTAAAAAAATTAAGAAAAAAGTTAAAAATATAATTTTCTTTAAATTATAAGACAAGATATAATTGGTGTCAACTAAGTGTTCACAGCAGGGAGCTTTGTAACACAAACTTTCCGTAATGAAGAAGTGTTTTAAATATTTGGACTAGTAAGGTAAGGCAATAAGCCAAGACTGCTGTTTTAGAATGGTGGTTTATGGTCAATAACCTGAATCCCAGCAGTAATTTACTGTCTTGAGCATATAAGGGTCACCCTTCCCTCTTTTTATTTTCCTGTAATAAGAGCACAAACAAAATATACTTAGCAAAAATATCTTAAAACTTAAATTTTCTGCTTATGTCTGTAAAAAAAATCTAGATTTCAGTTATTCTTATTTTGCTTTAAATGAGTTGATAACTAATTTTGGGGGACAATTCATATTTTCCTCCTTTCAAAACTGATGTTGGTGATCTGAAGTCTCTCTAAATCTCAGAAAGAATAAAGATTTCAGTTTCTGGTAAGTTTCTGCACAAATCCTGCAGATATTATTTTTGCAGATTTTAGAACAGGCATTCTTTATGTATATTTAATATTTCCATTGTGTGTATGAGGCACCATGAATCCTGTGTTTAAGTATCAGGCTTAGAGTGCTTTACATCAGTGCTCTTTTTTTACCTTCAATAAGTGTCCAGCATGACACATTCAGTTTCTGTTTTCTAAATTGGTCCATTGATTTTTATTGCTGTAACAACCTGCTCAAGGAAAAACTGGCAAAACTTTTCCCCCCTAAGTTTTTCCATTTGTGTCTCTCTCCGGACTTACTATCTTCAGTTTTTTACAGTTTTAGCATTGTCAGTCAAGTGAATAATTATGAATATTTTCTCATGTTCCACAGAAGTAATAGATTCGTTCTGGGGCTGCTGTAGCTCCAGTATGACTCTTTGTCCTTTGGCCACTTGCATGAGTTTGATCAGCTCTTGGAATTAGTAATAGAAAGGAGACTCTGCTGGTTAGAGAGAATAGACAGCTTTTGACCTTCAAAATTAACTTGCAGGTCTCTCTTATGGCTCGCAGAGTTGTATTTCTTCAGAGGAATCAAAATGAGAATGGTAATTTCCTCAAATTCTTGCCATGCTCTTTCCACCTTATTTCTAGTTAATTTGTGTTAGGGTAAGGGTTTCTTTTGTTTAGTTTTATTTTCTATATTAAAGACATAATGCAGGCTCTAAAAAAAACTTATTGAAAGTGGATTTTAACAGAACATATTGTGATGCTTTAAATACACAAAAAATGTAAAGTCAATATTCGAAATATAAGTCTTTGCCATCTTCATTGATATGCTCCTAATACTTTATTCTACTCTTGAGAAACACAAAACAACAACCTAAGTTATTTTAATAATAGCATGAACTTACAGAACAACACAAAAACTTCTACAAATTTGAGTCCCTGATAACTGCAATTCATGATATTTAAATTGAATAAAATGGTGCTGCAGATTGTTTTTGAAAATCAGTTGGTGTCCTAGGGTTGTTTTTCTCCTCCCTCTAATTTTCATAATCATCTGTTGCTGGAGGTTGATGCAGCTTCATTTTTGGTTTGCTGCTCTCTCCACCTGCACTTAATGGTTGCATTACACTAATTGGCAGATAAATACTGTTATCCCACTTCTTCTGCAGTCTAAGTTCAGAAACTGTGGATCTAACAAACTGAGCCAATAATACCACCAAAGAGATGGTGTCTCCGTGTCCTTGGTCTTCGTGTCACTTTAAGGTGTCCAGTTGTCTGGAGTGAATCTGATAATTTTCTCACAAAATTTTATTGAAAAGAAAATTTAACATTAGCTTAATTTCAAACTTTCCCAGACCTTTCATGACTCTCCTTTAATGAAGAAACATCATCTCTGGAAATCCTCCACCTGTAAGGAATGTTGTCTCAGCATTTCATGTGACAGCTAAGCAATCTGGAGCTCATTACTTCCTCTTTTGCTCTGTACACTGATACAGTGACCATGATCCATCATGCACACAAAGCTTCTTCATTTTCATTAGTATAGCTCTTTATGCACTGTTTACTGGAATTTGTACAGCAAATTCCCTCTCCCATGGTAGTTTTTTGTCATCCAGTACCGTTTTCCATAGATTTAATTATTAATTATCCACCATGATTTGTTCTTGGAGGGTAGAGGTTTTAACAGAGCTGTGTCCACTTAATTAAATACAATTAAATATTACATTTTATGGATAAATCACGGATACATGATAGTAGGATAAAACATGTTTCCTATAAAATGTGGGTTAAGAGTTTTGCCCATTAGAAAGACTGCTTCTGTAAAAAGTCTCCACAGTCGTATCTGGTGNGGGGGGGGGGGGAAAGAAAGGGAGAATTATATTGATTTCATCTTCAGTTTCAACAGCAGTTACTATTAAAAAATTACATGACAGCCATGTCCTGGATTCTCAGAAATGTAATTTCATTCTCTTGTATCTGAATATGCCTCTGTGAGGCCATGTCTGTTTAGGTTGTATCTTCTATGATGCAAACCAAAGTTGCCTGAAAGTGTGATGTCTAGTGACAGTATTTAGACAAACTAGACTAGACTAGAATTGAATGGAATCTTTTCAGTTGGAAGGGACCTTGACCATATTGCAGGGACAATGATCATGTATTCTAGCTGCAATTTAACTTCTATTTCATCTTATACTTATTTATTAGCAAGTTTGATGGGTTTTTTATGCATATATGTATATATATACATAGATTTGAAATTATTTATTATATGCATTTGTATCTATTGTGGAATGGTGTCCTTGTTTGTTTAAATATCTAGGCTTGTGCTCAAATTTAGTTGATTGCATTAAGAATATGGGATGAAAATGTAAAAAGGACATCAAATACTTATTTTTCATGCACGGATGAATGAACTACATGTGACCATGGTAGACGGGTGGTGGATATGAATGAATAGGCAGCAGTGCTCATAAGTGTTATGAAATAACTCGAGTGTGCAAACCCATATCCAGACTCTTTCTGAAACGTATGAAGCCCTGAGACATCCCCTGCACCCATGCAATGTTGTGGTTTCTTATACAGAATGTAGAAATCAGGTAGTACCCTGTACAACAACATTGATTTGGGCTCTACATGTTTTATCTGCATAATGGTCATGTTATTAAATTCTATTGCATTATCTCAGAATTGGTTAAAGATGTACCATATGAGTATATTCACATTATTTGGTAAACTCCTTGTATAAAAATCGATTCTCAAAAAGATTTGAAGAATTTTTTCTTCTCAACACCCAGATTCGGAAGAGAACACTGTAAACCTGCAGGTCATCAATCTTATTAATACAGACTTTTCTTTAGAGGGGTACAAGTGTCTTAATAAATTGCAAATGCATGTAGTTACGTTAAATAAAATATTTCCAGTGTGCAGTAATTTGGCTGTAAACAGTACCCCATTCTTTTAAATCAGCCCTAATATTCATGGCATTTTCATTAATGTGCTTATAATAAATATGGTAAGGGAGACAAAAACACATTAATAATACACATTGCACTTAATAGCTTTTGCCCTTGGAAATTCTTATCTAGCTCCTGCAAAAGTCAATGGAAAAATTGCGCTTGAATGCATTTAAAGAAAACTTGAGCCAATGTATGAAAAAGCACTTTCAACATAAAAGAGTTAAACTATTGAACTATTGCTCTTCCTTCTCTTCTCTGCCTTTTGTTTCTACATCATGATAGATCTGTTCTCGTTGCAGGGGCTTAATAAAAACAATGGGAGTAATACAGTCTGTAATTCAGATGTGATACCCAATGAGGAATTCTATTTGAAAAATGAAAAAATACCAAGTTTTTTCTCTTAGGTATGCTTCAGAGATATAGAGTAATAACTGATGGAGAATGCCTATATCAAATGATTTGACTGACTAAAAGCAGCTATATTTGGTGTCTGTCCAGTTTTAAAAAGTTACTAAGATTTATTTTAGCACAAGATCTGAATTGAGTTTTTATTTTATTTTCTATGTAAGCATAAAAATTTTGTAAGTATGGTCACTACAAGGGCACACAACCCTTCCCCCCCTCACTCTGCTCCCCCTTCCCCCATAATTTAGCAGTTTTCCTAACGATATTGCATAGGCTCCAGCATTTATTTCTATAACATTCTGCTTTTTTTAAGAGCTGTTAAGAACATTTCTTAATAGGAATGTGTACAATTAGATAGGGTGGATTAAAAGTTCTAGTAGTTAAGAGCTACTTAGGTGCTTGGGTATTTTACGGAAATTGCACGGAAATTGCTGCCATTACCATTTCTTCATAAAGCTCACCAAGGGACATTTTAATCATACCCCTTTTTCTATTCATAAAGGGTTATTGCAACCAGCAGCACTGTGACAAGAAATTTCAAAAAGAAAAGAAAATGAGAAACCTGAATAAAAGGTAACACTTTTTTTTTTTTTTCCCTCGAGGAAACCAGAGGAACAAATAAGAACTCAAGCCCTAACTTTAAACCCTTGTCAACTCTAAATGAATTTCTTTTTGAACCACATTTATGTTTATCTTGCCCTCTGGATGCAGACGGAAAGATACTCTTATTCTCAGTGATAACTGCCTGAAGTAAGGAAATAGCATAATATGATGCATTTCATACCTCAGTGACCTTGAATAAGAGAGGACACTATATAAATATAATGTAAATTTGTTCCAGTGTTTGACACCTACTAACTCAAGTTTACTGGAGGGCAGGGGAATCATATACAAGAATATCCTTTGCTATTGCAAGACAAGAAATAGAAACAAGTTGAAGGAAGTACATCTGAGGCATTTGGGTGTCAAGTATCAAATGACAACACCAGCAACAGAGCTGGAAGCTGACACAAACAAGATAGATTTCATATAGAACAACAGAAATGTGAACAGCTTATACTGATTATTTGCATATGATTTCAAAGTGTGCTAAAGAGCTTTTCCTGCTTATTTTTACTGTGTGTAATTGTTTTAGTAAAAACAAGCTCTTTCAGAAATTAATTTTGCAGCAAAATCATGCTAAATTTATGTTAGATCATACTAATAAGTCTCTTGCCTAATTAGGAAAACAAACAAAAAATAGAAGCATATTTTAGAGAAAACATGCACATTTTAATAAGACAGGACAAAGGACTAAAGCACCTATGAACTTTGGCAAAAGAAACAACAAATAAAGAAGCTGTGTGAAAATATGGACTCACTTGCAAAGAATATACCTTTAAGTTGTTTAACCCATGATGTGAACTGTAGGAAGTAGGATAGCAGGAGGATGAGCCTTGCAAGAAGCCAGGCAAGTGCAGCAGTGACCAAACCCCACCTGACTTTGGCATCCAATAACTCAAAATAACACACCATCTCTCCTGTTCTCAGCACCCACCATAAGAGATGGAACCCAAATCATGGGCTGAAGGGGCTCTGGACATTCTATGGATATTTTTCAGGAGGGACGCATAGACTGAGGGAGTGACATCTGTGTGTATATCAAAGGATGAGGAGGGAGAAGGTGTTTAATGAGAGTGTATTGGGTAGAGTAAAACCTACTAGTGAGCACAGCATAAATGGTATAGAATAAAGGGTGGAGATAATACCACGTTTGTCTGTGATGGAGTTAATTTTCTTCATTGGGGCTGTGTTTTTGGTTTGACTAAAACACCAATGGTTGTTGAACAACCCCCACAGCAAGTGGAGTGGTAAAGTGAAAGATTTTCAGAGGGGATATAGGCAGGACAACAGTCACAAACTGACCATATGGATGGTGTGTTTATGATGTATTTATTTTGAGGAAATATTCCCAGTATTGTTGGGTGAGGGTTTTTTTTGAGGGGAGGGAGAGGTGTTGGCTGTTCAAAGATGTGAAGTCTCTTTCAAATGTGCTACTTGTTGCAGAAAGAAAATGTTCTTCTATGCCATTAACCTTATTGTTTTAATAAACATTATTTTTTCCCTTACTTTCTGCAGTTGTTAAACTATGCTGAGAGTAATTTTCCAATCTCTTTACAGGTGATCTAGGTTTATGATAGAAAATTACCAAAATATCAATTATCGCTTTTTATATGAACTGTACAAGGAGACAGGTGAATTTGAACGCTGACATGGAAAACAGATGTAGGAACAAGCAAGTTCGAGCTTAAATTATGTGAAGTGTCATACATAAATATTGACACTCTTTCTGAAAGAGCTTTTTGACCCTAAAAATAACAGACAAACAATAGGAATCTGCATAATTACAGGCATAAAAAAAATGGAAGGAAGCAGGCAGAACTATGGTAGAGTTTAGAGAGAGAGAAAAAAATAAATGTGACATTAATACGAGATATTAATGTTAGATCTCTGTTGTTACTATGAATTTACCTACAGGTTTCATGAGTCCACTGTTTTCTATATGGCATTATTTTCTATTGAACCAATTTTGGAGGTGAAAATGTGAAAATCTTGAGTGATGTTGAAATAACTAAGAAAGGACTAAAAGCATTGCATTGTAATTTTCCAGTTAATTTTTTAATTTATGTATTCTTTAAGCAGAAATGGAACAAAAGGTTCTGTTAGAAGAAACAAAGATTATGTGAAAGTGTAGGTCAAAAGATTGCATCCAATCCAGGAAATATAAATTCTCTTGGAAAATTCTTATATTTGTAAAAGTATCAAAGTGTACAAATAGTCTGATGATCTATTCAGACGTATCATTTATTTTTACCTCCATATGATTAATTATTATGCTTATTATCACTTTATACAAAAGTTCAATTAGAAAGGAAAACAATTCTGTCATAACATCTGAATTTGTGCAAAATATGGTGGTTTATTTTTTTTGTTTAATTGTAAAATACCTTATTGATGTTAATCTAGATTTAAATCCTACAAATAGGAAAAATAAAATACACCAAAATCAAACCTAAAGACTGAATTACTTTGCTAAACTGCAACTCCCTCTCTATCAACATATCCATAATAGAGTACATAATTTTAATACAATATAGTCATATGGTGTAAATGGTGTTTATGGAAAACGAAAATGTAAATGTACAGCATTAATGGTTTTAGTGTTAAAATCAGTTACCTTGTTTTTAATGATACTGCATAATATCAAAAAATGAAAAACAGGGAAAAATATTACATAACAAGTAAAAGGTGTACTCAATTAATTAAGTATTCTTATATTTCTAAATCTGCCTACATTTCCCTCATGGTGAAAATTTTAAAATGAAAACAGTGGTCTAACGTAATATCTGCTAGGGAGCAATGAAAAGTAAAGGAATAGAAGTGTTTATCAATACTTCTACAAAAGTGTCTTTGTCTTTAATCCCAAATGGATTAATCTGTACAAGTTTGTCTGGTTAAATACAAATTTCTTATTTCTGAGCCAAATAAAGGATTTTAATTTTTATATCCCCTTGAGAATAGGAGTTGCAAACTCTCTAGAAATATTGCTATTTTTGTTGGGAAATTCCTGCCTGTCAGTTTCATTTGTGTCATTTGAGATTCTGTATAAGGAGAACAAAAACATTCTTCAAGCCCTCCATGATTTAGGAGAGCAAAACTATGCTATGCTAATGTTTGCTTGTCTCTGAGAAAAAATATGGGTTTGCATTTTTTACCTACTCTTTTTCCACATTAGGAGTCTTCTTTTATTCTGGCAACTTTCTTTTGCTGAGGGATGCTGCCTAAAGCTTACAGGAACCTGCCACAGCAGTCACCTCCCAGACCCCCCTCTCATTTGCACCTTTGCTAGAGGAAGCCTCCAAAGACCATGCCTCCCTGAATTTTGTGGCCTCCCTACCATTTGCTAAGCCTGTTTTTACTTTCCCCAAGTCCTATTTATCCAGCTGATTGTTACTTCCATTCTTTATAACACCCACTACCAATTTACCAGTATTGACACCTGAGTTGTTCATAATTCCCTCAAAGTATCCTTGGACTCACTTGAAATAATGATGTCATTATATGGAAATAATAATGGTGTTTACCTCATTAAACCTGCCTCACCAGTACAGAGGTGATTCTAAGTTATGTGTTGACATGATGGCTATGTTATTGCAGCATATAATGGTATAGTACAATAAAAATAAAAACATAAAGTATACATGGGCTATAAAATGCGTAAATGTGTGATTGAATATGTATTATCTCTAATGTTCAGAGTAAGTCTATGCTCTGTTATTTCTGTTTCACAGTCATGGTGAAGTTTGTACTCTACTATATCTGTTTCACAGTCACTGTGAAATCTAGGTGGGGAATGTTCCTCCCCTTTACTTCTTAGGCTTCCAGTTTGTGTGTAAAAGAATTTGACTAGAACTCTATTTTTTAAGCAAGTGTTACCATATTTTTCCCTCTTGAACCAAAGAAATGGTCATCTGACTCAAGAAGGTGGAAAATGCTCCAACCTGAACTTTGTCTATATGAGCAAATACTTCCAGTGTAGCAACAGTCAAACAAAATTCCCACATGTATGTAGCCTTCAATAGGTGGGTAACACCAAGTGGACTTATACATTTTTTGAAGTTGAGCATGTATTTTGTTGTACAAGGACAAGGATTTGTTCCCTACTTTAAAATGAGAGTAATAATATTTCCAAACTCACCAAGCTTTTATGTCACAGTAAATGAATGAATGTTTAATGCACTGAGATGATATAGTAAAATATTCTCACCTTCTGGCTGCAAATAACCTGACTTGGAAAATATAATTTGCTAATTAAGTGAAATTATACTTCCCCTAGGAAATTTGTGCAACAAATCTTCCTTGATGCCACTGTGTGGCAAAAAGTGCTGATCCCTTGCCCATGATTTTTTACTTCATTAAAAGAAAGAATCATGAAGTACATGGTCAGACTGAGTACTTTAGAAGAGATTACTGGATGTAAATGTCTCCAGTACTGACAGTCTTAAATCTCTGTACTGGTTTTGGCTGTGATAGAGTTATTTTTCTTCAGAGCAGCTTATATGGTGCTGTGTTTTGGATCTGTGATCAAAACCGTGTTGATAACACAAGGGGTTTTAGCTGCTGCTTAGCAAAGCCAATATGGAGTCAAAGGCTTTTCTGCTTTTCACACCTCCTGACAGTGAGTAGGCTGAGTGGTGTGCAGGAATTTGGTAGGGGACACAGCCAGGACAGCTGCCTCAAGTGATCAAAGGGATATTCCATAGCATATGACACCATGGTCAGTATATAAAGTGGGTGGAAGGAGGAGGAAGGGAGAGTGTTTGGAGTGATGACATTTGTCTTCCCAAGTCACAGTTATGTGTGATGAAGCCCTGATCTCCTGGGGATGGCTGAAGACCTCCCTGCCCATGGGATGTGGTGAATTAATTCCTTGTTTTGCTTTGCTTGTGTGCACAGCTTTTGATTTCCCTATTAAATTATCTTTTTCTCAATCCACTAGTTTTCATACTCCTGCCCTTCTGATTATCTCCTTGATCCCACTTCTGCAGGGGTGGTGGGTGAACAAGCATAGGGCTAAGATGTCTGCAAAGGTTAAACAAAGACAATCTATTTAAAAGAAAGTGAAGAATAGAAAAACTAATTTTCACTACTTCTTTGATATCACAGTGCTCATATAGAATATGCAAAACTCAGCAAGCGATTAATTTATAGGGTTTATTGCCAGCAATTATCCTGTTGAAATACTGAGAAAACAATCTGCAATAATTTTTAAAGACTTACTTTATTTGTCATCCACAACTATATAACTTAGGGGTTTCACACAGGATTGTTGTAGGTCAACTTTGTAAGGAAAGCCATCCTTACAATGTTGCTTATGGGAAAGGTAGCAAATATTGGTGGAATCAAATGTCAGAGGTTAGTCCTGAGCCCATTTTTTTTTAATCTGTACTCAGAGATAACCAAAATCCCAGATCTGTTCCAGTGACACATAAAATGAAAATAAAATTGGGAATAAGGAATCAGAAATGTAATTTAAACATCCTTAAATCTTATAATTTTAAATAAAGCCTCTTCAGATACTCAGTATTTTGGATTCTGATGTCTTCTTTTTAATACTAGAACTTTGAAGTTTAGATAAAAGCTTTCCCTCCAAAGAACAGACTTATTTCTCTTAATGAACTATATAGCATTGGACACTGTACAAAGTGTGGCTTCTGTATAAATAACAGCAATGAAAGCTACAGTCCTTTTCTTGCTGAAAAACAATGACTTGCATCCATGATAAAAGCAAGCATGAGTTGTATCATTTGGATAGTATTCAGCAAACAGAGAGAACTTTTAGTTCTGTTGTATTAAGCACTGATTGACCTAATGTTGAACCCTGCAGAGTTTTGATTGGCTGTTTTCAAGAATAATTAACTCTTACTGGAACAAGAAATTGCTTCAAGGATCACCAAGAGAAAGAAGAGCATATACAATAAAAGAAAAATAGGTGGACATTCTTGAATTAATCTAATATGTTGGAGAGAATCTTGGTTATTGTGTATATGTCCAGTGTGGCATCATGGGAATGTGATGCACCCTCCAGGGAGGAGGATCAAGGTCATGTTGGCAGAAAAAAAGGTAGATAGAAATGATTGCAACTAAGTTCTGTTTGGGCACTAGAAGTGATGCATTAATTNGTATACAACTTTTATAGATTTTACAAATTAGCATATCTACCTTAAATCCCCCAATGAGTAACTTAACAAGTGAGGTAACTATCCCCCTATTCTCCCCCCTAAATGAAACTACAGCCTAGCTCAAAAACATGTTCCAGAATCCAGACTCTTCAAGGTTGGAGCTTGTAGTTTTAAGATAGTAGAGATGTTTTGTCTTCCCCTCTCAGAGAACCCCAAACTAAACTAAATATCAGACTACAAAACCATAAACATGCAGTACTAAGGATACAGGGTATAAGGGTAAGGGGTACAGGGAAGGAAAAGGGTATAAAAGGTATAAAAGGTATAAAATGTATAAAAGGGTATAAAAAGGACAAAAACAATCAGGGATCAGAAGGAAACATCTAGAAAGTAGAGCAGCATGTTTCTGTAGATTCAGTCAAGTTAAAAGGTCATGGAGAAGTATAACAGAAAAATTCAAAATTATTTTCAAAGTGGAGGCCATGACACTTATAAAAGAAGTCTTATAATGCAACACACCAACCACACAGACCTGGAGGCCTCCCAGTCCTATGTTTCAATGGGTTTTTACAGATCTTCTTTCTTTGTTCTTGTGTAGTTCTTATACACACATACACACAAGAATATTTATCTATAAAGAGGCTTGTATGTCAAATATTATTTTTTTAAAAAATAATGTTTGTTTAGAATAGTGATATAGATAATTCCTTTGTAGAAGATGACCTAAATTTGGGAAAGTGTTGAAACACAAATATTACCTAAATCTTATAAATAAGTCTTACATATTCCAGTGTTCCTTGTGTCCATACAGAAGTGTGTACATTTGCAATTTCTTCTGTGAGACCAGTGTAGCATAGAAATTAAAAGAGTGCATAAGAGAAGCTTATTGCAGTAGAAGGGAAAGACAGAAAACGTTTGTCTTTTTGTCAGTAATTTTCCATTTATTTTTCTTTTTTGGATGAGTTTGCTAATGTGTCTGTGATCTTGAAAAGAATTATATGTTCATTTTAAAAGTAAATCCCACCACTAAGGATGATTTGTTTTGAACAAAGTGAAATTTAAACAAACACAATTTCAATAAGAATTAGTACTGATTTTTAAAAGTTAGTGGATTCCAGTTTAAGCAGGCAATCTTTACTTTGTAAAGAGTATATGTTTTATTGTGTTTCCTGTCGATAGCACACACCCAGCTACTGCAGAAGTAGACCCTGTATTGCCACACAAAGAACAGTAATGATCAAAGGATACTATCACTGTGAAGGTCGTACTAATGTTGGGGTGTATCTTGCAGGTTCATACTGCCATCTTTCCTTTTATGAGCTCATAATGTGACCAGTTTTTCAATAGACCAAAGAAGTATTGAAAACTGCTTTACAACAGTAGCCCTTCTCTAAGGCCACAAAGTCACTGAGCCACAGTGGCTGCTTATTTACATAACAACGAGCTCGTCTTGAAAAGCCAAGAGCAGCTAATCACAAAACTGTAATTTGGGTCTTCTAACTCCCCTCCATACCCCTAGCTATTGGATCCAAGTGCTTCCTTCACATGAACAGGAAGAACAGACTGTTTTTCAAGTCAGATTCCTTTATTCAAACAATGCAAAATGAACCTCAGTCTTAGAAAACCAGTTCCTAGTTAGAGTTGAATAATTCTATTGCATTACTGTATTCCAAATGGCTAAAATTTTTCCACTGCATTCGGACATTTGGTGGTATATGAAAGTAAAAAGCCCTATTACCTCCCACTGGAGAATAAGCTGCCCTCAGAAAATGAGC
Organism: Pomatostomus ruficeps; assembly: GCA_013400735.1. Classification (NCBI taxonomy): domain Eukaryota; kingdom Metazoa; phylum Chordata; class Aves; order Passeriformes; family Timaliidae; genus Pomatostomus; species Pomatostomus ruficeps. Next base: position 7,564 of record VYZT01059412.1, on the reverse strand, counting down.
AAATACTAATGCTGGGAAAAATGTGTTAAACAATTCAAATACTTATAGTTTGCACTGTTGAAAGAGTTATATAGTTCATGTACAGGATGCATTTCTACAGTTTCTTTTCTTGAGTACCTTCTAAAGAATTTTCATGCTGTGAGTTCAGTAGAAATGGTGAATGTTTCATAAACGTAATATGTAGAGTGGGATAGTTAATATTTTGAGACTTTTTCTTTGAGTTAAGACTAATTATGGCACTGCTCATATGCTTCACATATTCTCTTTTTAAAATTAGTTTATGAAACTCAATACGGTAATGTTTATAAAATATGATTAAGACATTCAGCCACATATTCAGATGGTTTGTGTTGACAGAGCTGACCTGAGTTCTAGGTAGAACAGTAGTTTAAAATAAGTCAGTTGAAGTTTATAAAAGACAAAAGTATTCACTCACACGCCTTTTGTCTACAAATTAGTTCTTTTCTGCATTAAGGATATCAACCCATCAAGACAATTTGACTTTTTTAAGAGCAGGATCTCATCGAGGTTTCATTTTATAGATCACAGACTTAGCATCTTTGCTCCCGTAGTGTATACATGATAATGTAATAGTTTAAAAAATTACGGGCTTAAGAAAGTCCTTGGTAAAACCTGTCATAAAGTATCAATGAAAATGACAGTTGTTCACTTCAGCTCCACACAATGATGACCATATAAGCTCCTTTGGGCCAGTGATCATTACCTTGGTTTGAGTGCACAGATGTATCTAAATGATGTTAATCAGAGGTATGAAGTCACGTCACCATGTGGGTGTACTCCCACTATTTGTCTTTTACATATGTCTGTCTTCAGCTGTCACAGCCTGGAGGGCACAAGCAGACCTGAACTGATCACTCAGACCTGCTGCCCTCTCCCAGGCTCAGTCTTCAGCACCTGGTCCTTTCAAACTCTGTCTTGTGAGGGTAATTATTCTCATCCCTAGCACTGGCCCTGCTTTCTCTGTGGGTTTGGTCTCCATATGCTGGGTTTATGTCTTTATTGTTTTCTTTCTAGTGTTTCTTATGAGTAATTGTCTTTGCATTTTAATGCACTTCTAAGTAGTGCTTTGCCCTTGTGCACTTGCATAAGTTTTTTTTTACCTTGTGGCTGGAGGGTCTTAATTTTGGACTTCTTAGCTATGTTTATTTTGTTATCTTTAAAAACATATATTTAAAAGAAGAAAAAGGGATGTATTTTTTTATGTTGCAATTATTGTCTGAAAATTAAATTTATGTACACACAGAAGACCACAGAAGACTTTTCCTCAATCTACTGTACTTTCATCCTTTGTGAGATGGAACTATGATATTTACTCAAAGATTGATTTGAAGAAAATAGAGGGGGTAATACAGTTCTATTTTGAAATACATAGCGCTTTTCATTGTCACCAAAATGTTTTGGCACTATCTTCATTTCACTGAGTCATCTAGCAGGTTGACTTCAACAACAAAAGAAAAGAAGAAACATACATGGAAAAATAAACTAAAGCTAAGTATGCAATACAGTATCCTCAAAATATTTTTAACTGGCAAACCAGGGTGAAAAATATAAAGATAATGTGATATTCATTTCCATTTTTATGACATTTAATTGTGCTGGGATAATGTTCTTAAAATATGGCTTGGTTGCTCAAAAGAGATAGAAAGATTTAAAAAATATCCTCTTCAAACCACTACTTTCTGGAAGTATCACTGAAGTTTTAGGCTAAAGCAAAACCAGATTAACATATCTTTTATAGTACAATGTAGTTGCAGAAGCGGCAAATAACAAATTATGGTAGACATTTTTCAAGACAGAAAATCATGAGATGAGATTACTTTTTGGGTTAGACTTTCAAGTTTTTTCTGGATGTACACATGGAAAAACCAATAATAATGTCTAAGACTGGTTGCATGCAGCTAAGAAGAACATGTAAATCCAATGAGGATTTGTAATTCCTTATGAAGTCAAATATTGTTTCATAACTGAACCCCCGATACACTTTGACAACTTATTTGTTTGGAAAACTTTTCAAAACAAATTTTAAATCCACAGCGGTTGTTGAGGTGTGCGTGGCTGCAGCCACTGTGGCCCCAGAAGAGGCAACAACAGCAGAGCCCTGGTGGTCAGACACCCAAGTCTAAAAGCACTCCCTCTGGGTTACCGAGAGAACCCAAGATCCTTTGTTCTGCTTGTTTGCATTTTTTGAGTTGATTGGTTAGTGTTTTCCCCTCCCTGTGAGATGTATAAGTTTATGAATATGTATTCCCTTAGTTGAATATATATCAGTTCCAGAAAGTTCTTTGCTTTTTGATGCCCCATTGGTTTTCTCCCGTCACTCCTCCTCTAAGTGCTCCCCATTGGTTGTTTCCCTGGGAACTCCTCCCTCTTTATCTTTCCCCATTGGATGTAGCCCTTATCTCCTCCCCTCTTCTCCCAAGTATAAAACCCCTAGACCCTCCTTTCTCCTTGCTCTTCGTCCCTGGACCCTTCTTGGCATTAAACTGTCTGTGGAACCCATATGAAGAGTCCCTCCTTCATTCTTTGCGCCTTTCTACGCAATCTACAACTAGGAGTTTGCCCCCTTGGATGGGGAGCTTGCCTCGAGCAGTTGGATCACTCTCAGTGAGGCACACAGCTGGACCCCCGGGCTCTTCTCCGGCTGAAAGCGCAACACAGCCTCAAGTGGCTCTAAAGGGAATCATCCCATTTCTTGTGAAAAACAAAGATTTGAAAAGTCAGGTTAGGTAAGAAAATAACTGTATCAATCAAAAGTACAAAACAGTCTATAAAAAAAAAGTGCATCTGTCTTAGGTATTGGATGTGAAACAGTGTAAGGAGCATATAGTCAGAAGCCATGATAAAGTTAAGAAGATCTAATATTCTTACATAATCATCATGTACTATATAAAATAAGTATTAGCACTTCAGATTGTAAAAACTTTTACTCTTTTGTATGTTTTTATTGGCATCAGAATAATAATCCATTTCTATTGCTTAAAGAAGAAATGCACAGTATTTTAGAAGTATTATATGGATGCTTGGGAAAATTTTTTATGAAAGTGGTTAAATTTAACCATGTAAATATGCTACTTGATTATACTGAACAAATTTAAATGTGGAAATACCAAGTTCTGAAAATCTCTTAGACATCTTCTATCTTTTTGGTCAAAACATCCCCAGGTAAACAGAGCCAGAGCTGATGGCTTCTTGTGCTAGATGTTGCACTAGGCTTCAACCAGTTCATCAATAATCCTCATTTCAAAGAAGGAATCTGCATCAGGTTGGCTTTGTTTCTCTTCCATCCACTGAAGTGCTATTTAGAGACAGATAATTTTCCTATGTTCCCCTCATTACAGAAGGTGCTAACACAGTTGTTAAGAAAAACGAGACACAATATTTGATAAACTGATTCAGAAAGCAGCTGCAATTTGATACCATTGATGTGCTGTAGCATAAACTAACAACCCTAACTCTGATACTGAGAAGATCTGAGAAAAAAAAGAAACTAAGAACTTACTGAAAAGCAGCCTGTCCACAACAACTGTATTGTTTACTTGTTGATGTTTGGCTTGTGTGAACAGGTACAGGCTATAAAAGATGCACAGAGCCCGGTGTTGAGCTTGTCTTGTTTCCTGTTGCCAGGATCAGGCTGTTTTCAGAACCAGAATTAGCTTCTCAAAATTCACTTGTAGTTTGTCTGTATCACATATGAGCAAAGACATCCCTTCGTAAAGTGCATTGCTATGCTTTGCAAGTATGAGCATAATGAATACATCACCAAAAATTTTTTTTCAGAGAAAAAGATCATAAATAAGCTTCCAAGAGCAATTTTCAATACTAATATTTTAAAAAATATGATTGTGACTGGCTACTTTAATTGCAAGTTTGTGATTGCCCGTGATGGTGATTAGCTTTTAGAAGTGATTATCACTACAGATGAAAATACACACATTTATTTAAAATTAGAACCATTTAAAAATACTGTATAAACAAACTTGCATACACTGAATGTCTAAAATTTTTAATATTAAAATATAAATGAGGGAATTAAACCAGAATCATCCTACTGATAGGGTAGTGTTGCCCTGACTTTGCAGTGTTCAGTGTTTTCTTCTTGTGATATTTTTAGACTTTCTCTATCATGGCCATGGCTCGTTTTCTCTTAGCAATTATCTATGTTTTCCTAAATTATATCTGTGTTTATGAATTCCAGTATACTGGGCGGAGAAATATGATTGACAAATACTTTGACCAAGTGGATTATAGGAGGTGGTGATTTCTACCTCCAATCCACGGTGATGTGTGAAAACATATAAATAAAAGTCGGAGGGCTCTGCCCTCTCTCTTCCTGCTCTCTCTCCTGCTGCGTCTGTGTGTTCTTTGTGTGGCTCTCCTTCAGGCCCTCGGCCTAGCAGGCCTGCCTGGGGAGTGCCATAGGGTAGTGTTCAAGAATTTCAATCATCCATATCCTTTTTGTGTAAACTTTGTACTAAAACCTTTTGATAATACACAATGCTGCAAAATACCAAAGGCTTACCTTGCAACTATTTAATGTTATTAAAAATGTTTCACTATAGCAAAATCAAGGCATGAAACATGATAGCAAGGAGCACTGTAACATTTCAGTTTGCATATGCAAACTCAGCCCACACTGGGGTTATTTAAAAGGCTGGGGTACTGTGAATCTATTCATCCCTCAGAAATCACCCACAAAGGTGATTGGAACTGCTTTCATTCTAGCCAGAAATCTTTGCCTGTACTGTAGGATTTTTAGACATACTGCCGAAACAAAGAAATCTCTATCTTTTCTGGCTGCTGTTCCATACAATACCGTTGTAAAATGACAAAGCATTCCACATTCATATCATAAGGCTTGCCGTATCTTTTTTTGACATTCAGAGAATTTTATTGATGATCTCATGAAATATCAGTTTGCATTCTTCCTGTTATATCCAAGCATTTAAACTTCATCAAAGTCACCTAAATGTTAGATTTTTATAAAGTTAGTCTTGTCACTAGTGTAGCTCTGAACAGATAATCCATTTTAAAAGCCATTTAAATACTGGGGAAAATGGAAAGAGTTTTTGTAATTCAATCTAGCAATTGACATTTTGTATTTCTGCATGGTCCCACAGTGACACAGACATTACTTTTCTAAGGCAGTGCTGCTCTTGGCAGACACAAAAGACCACTTAGTAAAAGAGAATGCAACAAAAATTCCTTGTACATTTCTTTTCACAGTATCCTAAAAACACTGTCCAGCACTGTCACCACTGTACTCCATTGCCTTCAAATTATCTTCTGCAATAATAAGCAGAATATAAATTTTTAAGAATATGAAAAGGTCTTTAAACCTGTACATTCATAAATACTGAAGAATTCTGCTACGGTAGCTTTCACAGGATAAATGACTACATAGGAAGACAACAATTTCATTTGCACTAATAAAATTTTAATTTCATTACAGATTTTTTGTGTGTCATTCATGCCTTTTTCTGTAGGATTTCCATACAGATTTTTTAAGAATTGAATTGATAAACCTATAGTTACATTAGTTCATTTATGCACACATTTTCAGATAGATCAATAAGCAAGAGTTCCTAAATTGTGCATTGTTATTGTCTGGTTAATAGACTATTATTAATTTGTGTGTGAGAGAGCAAGAGAAGGAGAGAAAGGAATGAAGACACTTGTGATTCAGGCACATGGCAATTCTAGGACATTTAGTGCATACTGCTATCACCAGCTAACAAATTTAAATAAGTCTTTCATGAATGTTAAACTGACAAAATGTATCTATGACAGGTAATTGGAAAAGGAGACCATCACCACTGACTGCTTGTGAATAAGAACACATTAATATTTACCACCAGGCTTTCACTGGGAGACAATGATGAACACCTTGCTGGAACATCCAAGTCCTTTATCATAGCCTGTCACCAGCAGACTGGGCAGCACCAGCAGATTCAGTCCCAAAATTTTAGTGAAAGATTTAAAAGTTTTTATACAGCAAGTTGAAGTGATGTGTGAGTTCTAGATCAGGTGCAGGGAGCTGGGTGAAGGTTTGGAAATACTGATTTGATAGCATTGTACAAAAGGAAAGGGGGTTGTGCAGCTGTGATGTACCCATGGCAGGTGAGGGAGTTAAGATTTTCATGTGTTGCCCTGAGTTTGCAGTGTTTCAGTGTTTTTTCCTTCTATAAATATTCTCAGACTTTTCTGTAAACATGGCCGTGGTTTCTTAGCAACTATCTATGCTATCCTATGTTTATAAATTCCAGTATACTGGGTGGAGAAATATGATTGACAGATGCTTTGACCAAGTGGATTATGAGGTGTTGATTTCTACCTCCAATCCACGGTGATTTGTGAAAACATATAAATAAAAGCAGAGGGTTCCGCTCTCTCTCTCTTTCTGCCCTCTTCGGCTGTTGTCTCTGTGTGGTTCATTATTTGGCTCTCCTTGGGCCTCCTCGGCCTAGTAGGCCGGCCTGACGAGTGCTACATTCATGCTGTCATGAAGTCAGTGTCCCACCCTTTCTAGAGGTAATGCAAGGGACGAGCAGGGGTGCCAGGTTAGGTTGTGCACAGGAATCCTCTATACAGCATGAGAACTCTATAGCACTGACACACTTGTTTTCAGTCCCCTCCAATATCAGAGCTCTTCTTTAAAGGGCAGGTGAGTCCATCAGGTCTCACTGAAGGAGTATATGTAGGATAGCTTGCAGATGTCATTCAGAAGCTGGATGAAGGTCGAAAGTAGAGGTACTTATCTCCCCCTAATCCCACTTTTTTTTATGGCACACCTTTCCCCCATTTCATTCGTTCGCACGTTGTGTAAAACAGCAGAAAGGTGTTCTCCAGACATTGCATATTCTTGATTATTTTTCCGCCTTTCTTCAGAATATGCATAATGCCTTGTGGGTGGAAAAGAAAGCATGGATTTGTTTTTGGATTTCCAATTCATAGGACTCTTGTGATTAGGGATGAGAAAGCAGTCAAATATGTATATATGAATTTTGCTGGAGGGGATGGACTCTCATCCTCACTGGTTATTTATCACCTGCACTTCATGCAACTGGAACAATAGTGTATTCCTTTCTAAGCAAATTCAGATATATTTTTTTTGACTTCACAAAGAGAATACAGAATATGAGATAATTTTAACAGTTTAGAGCCTCTCAGCAGTTTCTACAAATTCTCAGGGCCACCTAAAACTCCAGTATCAGTATAATGGAGCTCAAGTTCAATGAGTTATTTTTATCAAAGAGATAAAAAAAAAAAGAAAGAAAAATGCAATGGTTTGAAGATTCATAGGAATCCAGAACATGTCACCAAAATAATGACTAAGAAATAAAATACCTCTGTGGCTTCTCTTGGGATGTGAATTAATTTGGGAGTACTCAGTAGACTAGTTTACTATGGTAAATCTGCCATGTTGTTGAGTCCTTAATAGGACTGTGCACACAGTACTTTAGCATAGTTGTTTTTTGTATATGTTCATATATAGGTAATATATATTCTCCTTCAGATACATGATCTGTAGCACTCGTCAGGCCGG
>VYZT01059410.1:2839-81825 GCA_013400735.1 Pomatostomus ruficeps | reverse complement strand
TCTACTAAAACCACAACAAACACATNAAAAAGAAAACATATCCCAAACCCTGACAAACACATTTTAAAAATACAGATAAAAGCGGTACCTGATTTTTTTATATTAGTATGCAAGTAAAGGCAAACAAAAATGCAAATATTCATTATCTTTCACTGCGCTTCAAAATACACTGACTTTTTTTGACTTACAGAAATTTGACAAGGTTTTCTTACTCCTTTATAAATGCAGCCTCTTTCTGTCTTTGTCAGTGTATGGACAGATTCTCACTCATCTGTCTGGAGAAGCCAGGCAAAAGAAGGCTGAAAAGAGCATTGAAGAATAGTCACTTGTTAGTTTCCTTGCTAGCAATCTGTTCTCATTTACCTGTGGTTTTTTCCCTTCTGTAGCTCAATTTTCTTAGGCCCTTTCAGCAAGGGCTTATCATCTTCTCGCTCTAAAGTTTTCTCTTAAAATACCATTTAGTTCTGTGGTTACCAAAAAAACCAAACCAAAACAAAAAACCAAAAAACAATAAAAAGAAAACAAACAAAAAACACCCAAACAAACAAGCACCAAAACCCCCACAGGCATGTATGTTTTTTTTAAAGATTTATCTTTGATTATCAGACAATGTAAATTAATTTACACAAGTTCACAATGTTACTAAATCTGTTCCAGTACTTTATTGGGAAGTATTAGGGTGCTCACTGTAGACTTACGTTGATGTCACAAAAAAAATTTACAAAGACACATACTGAGATTAAATGGCAAAAGGAATTAAAAACGGTTATCTAGGTAAAATAATTCTTGAGATATTGGATAGTGAGGAAAGTGATTAATTCCTAGAGGATGTTCATATTTTCCATGCAAGATTTCCTGTGGGAAGACGTTGTTCGCACACGTTGTTTGGGTTTTAAAAAAAATCAATTCAATAAACTTTGTCCGTCCTTTTCCTGTTTTGCTTTTTATCTTTTTAATCTTTTCTTTCTCTTCTTCTGACTTTTGCTGCTGTGTACTTTAGGACTGCAGGGGTGCTCTTTGCTTTGTCTTTTATTTTTCCATACTTACTCTTCCTAGAGTATTTTTCCTACTTCTTTTCCTAGAACTTCTACTAGTTCTTCAGCTGTAGGTAAGTTGCAGAATGCTACAAAGAATGAAAGAGTGTAAGGGAAAAGCATTTTTTTCATCACTTATTATATTTGTAGCATGTTGATAAAATGCATTTATGAAAAAACGACTTTGTATAATTGTTTCTTCCTCCCCTTCAATACACTAATACATTTATAAAATGCATTAAAAAACATTTTAAGCAATCCTTATAGTAATTGATATTTCTCATCTCAGGCTGTGACAATTGTGATTTTTATTATTATGGAAGTTGCATTCAGTCCTAGAATCTAATTTATAGGCACCTCTAATATGCAGGTATTGCATTAGTTACATCCAAGCACAGATACAAGAAAACACAGACTCTCTATGTTGTGGTGAAGTTCAGGTTAAGACAGGCAAAAAGGTGATATGCTAGCTCTCTATCGTGTAATAACGGTGCAGACAGTTTTTCCTTCTGTGTCTAGCAGTAACTTAATTTCATGGTCTACTGTGTAACTAGACTCTACAGACTACTAGAAAGTGTGTGAGAGATTAAATTATTGATGTCAGCATGTTCCTCATACAGATGTTTACAGAGAAAGAATTACTTGAGGAAACAATTATTGCCTTCTAAAACCATGAAGGTATATTCATTCTCCAAGGCATAACTTTGGAAACACAATAATCCTGAAGTTACATCAGAAGTACGTAACCCAATTTTTTGTCAGGCTTGAAGGAAATGTGCTTGGAGGAGTCCTGTGCAGGATAAGAGCTAAAACACGCTAGATTCCTTCTGCAGTGTTTTGGGCCTGCAAAGTACTGCTTCCAAAATTCTCCACCTCCCCCCAAACTGATTTGCTATATCTTAAAAACAAGTCTAAGTTCTCCTGGTTTTTTACTGCCGGCTGCCAACAGGGGATGTAATAGAGCCCAGAGCAAAATTTATCCTCTTCTGTACATCTTACTGTGTATACATAGAAACTGGCAAAACCTGCACCTGTACCTACATACAAAAAGTCTTTAAATCTTTCTGTATAGTTTATGCAGAGGTGCCCTAGCTCAAAAGGCCAGTGGAAAATAATAAAGGTATTCTGCTGGAAGACTTTTATTCAGCTGAAACCTGAGGGCTTTCTAGGATTTTTTTTTTTTCTGGGTCAGGATAAAGTTAGTTCAGGAAGTCCTTGCTGAAGAGAGGTGAGAATGTTGTCATTAGCTACAATTTAGGTTGGCTCCAGCTAAAGTAGATCTTTTGGCTTCTTCCTTCAAAATCCAGGAAAAGGGTTTCTGTAATTCACATTGCAAATTCTTAGCAATGTTTGATACATAGTGAAGAGTTAGAAATAAGATCATCCTAGTTAACTAAGAAATTTATTTCAGTTTACTAAAAAAAACCTTGAATAAGTATTTATTGGTAGCAGGTATTTGTGGTGTTTGCTAAGAAGGTAGGGAGCTTAATGTTTCAGTAACTTAGTGCATAAGAATTTCATTACTAAAATTGTATAAACTTTGAGATTGTAACTGAAATGTGAGGTCTTGGTGATACAGATCTTTATCTGAAGAATGAGTCAAAAGATAAACTTCAATTTCATGTACTAGAAATACCCCACCTTTCAGTTTTACTGCGGAAGATGGGCTATTGCTGGCCTGCTTACTTTCCACATCAAAGTTTCTGAAATCTGGGGTCCTAGATAGGACTAAGATGCGTCTGGAGTACTATTTGAATAGAATCTTTATTTGAATTAGAATAAGATCCTTGAATATGCAGAAGCTCTAGGGATCCACCAACCATAATCTTTGAACTGCAAAATCAAAAATAAATTATCCAGCAATGGATCATAACAGAAAATCTGGACCAATATCAGATGAGCTGGATCCCACCCACTGATTTTTCACATTGTGAAAACTGCCATCATCAGAGGAATGAAGAGCCCATTACAAAAATAGTCTATTGGATGTAAAAGAGAATTTTTATTGTGCTTAACAAGAAACAAAGAAGAATAAAATTACCTATTTTGTCATATGCATAAAGAAGAGTGTTGGACTTTAAGGTGGGAACAATCCTGCACTGTTTTATAATGTTTAACATCTGATGAAGTGAGATTCAAAACCAGGTGGATGGTTGAGGAAACTTTATACACATTAACTCTTATAATACCATGGTATCAGTTGATATTATCAATAACAAAGAATTCTAAGATTAACCTACAGAACAATGAAAATGTAATGTCCCCTTCTGTTGTTGTGGAAATACTGTATTGTATATGAAGTGAAATGAAAACCGTCACATCTAGTGACTGCTTAATTACACTACACCAACTTTATAAATCTACATGCTATACGGTGACTTATTTTTTCTGCTTTATTTCTTTTCCTTTTCTCCCCCCTCAGGTGTATGTCTAACTCTGAATGAAGGTTAAGGAAGCATCAGCACCTACATGCCTCATTTGGCATCTATTCCCTGACCCTGTTATGGCTTTTGCAGAGCCTAAATTGGATGAAGCAAACATGAGAGGAGACACCTTTCACAGAGAAGACCTTTTTTCACTATTGTAATTCCCTTAACAAAAACACCCCCATCCAAACTATTTTTTTTTCCTTTCTCTTTTATTCTAAAGTAATGACTCAAATTCCAACTAGAGACATTGAGCTAATGAAGTCTAAATATCAGGTATGGGGGTTTTGTCTTTTTAGCTGCCTGAATGTACAGTGAGTTTTTCCTACTTCATGGAATAATTGAGCAGCATGCACTGTGTTGTTTAGTGGATTTCCATGTGCCACCATAAAATCTATATCTCCTGCTATTACTGTGTGAAAATACTGTGATATTTTCTGTAAATGGAGGATTTGTTACAATGTCTTGTGGAGAGTTTCTCTATTGCTGCTAGGATCTCTAAACTGGCTGGTTTTTCACTCCAGAAATGACTGCCTCACTACTGTGTGATAAAGGTTTCCTTACATCCAGGGAACCAGACTGCTGAATTGTCTAGATGCCTAGTGATAATACTTGCTATAAGAAAAAAATTTAATTATCACAACATTTACCATGTTTTTCGTGATTCTAATGATTTAAAATCTGGACACATTATGAACCTGTAGTACAATATATGACAAAATCCTAATTTTAAAACATATAGCACAGTTTTCTGATGTGGTAAATCTAATATCATACTGTTCTGCAGACAAGTCTCACCTTTTTAAGAAGAAAATTATGTAAAAAGCGATGTCAAATATTATCAAATATAAGCTCTGGTAAAATACATGTGCCAGAATCTGTCACTACACCTATCTTGCAATTTGAGCTGGTCAGAGATAGCATGGCAGAAAACTTTTCATCTAAAATAATACAAAAATTTCTGCAAGCATGCCTGCATTTTATGTCTGCATGTGTCTCTACACACATGTGCCAAAGAAATATCCAAAAAAGGGCAATAAAGCTGGAGAAGGGTCTGAAGCACAAGCTGTAGGAGTTTTGGGTGAGGGAGCTGGGGTTGTTTAGTCTGAGAAAAGAAGGCTCAGGGGGACCTAGAAACCTCATCTCATCTGTTTTGAAATTAATCATTCCATTAATTAGATAGACACACTCAGGGTTATTTTGGTGAAAGTTTGATCTCACTCTTAGTTTCTTGTATTGATGATGATTTACTTTATATCAATAAACTAAATATTCATTGGTCTAAATGAAGAAAGGGTGATCTACTCTGTTACATAACAGTTACATCACTTACCAGCAATACAGGAAACCAAAGTTCAAGTCCTTGCTCTGGTTAATACACATGTGCCAAACTTGTTTTTAACAAAAAAGTGGGACTTGCAATTCTCAAAAATCATAGTATATCTTAATGCAGACACTGGGAAATCCACTGCTGGCTTGACACCGTATTGCTTTCAAACCCTCCGAACAAGCCTTTGGGCAGAGGACAAAGGGTGCTGTAAACTTCACCTTGCTGGGTCTGCTGTGGGCTGCTGTAGTCTGTGCTGCGCTTACCAAATGCTGCCTTTCAGCTGAGCTGTTAACTCATCCCCTGCCTCCAGCACCTTCTGCAATGAAACAGGGGCTTTTTTCAGTGTGAAAAATGAGGAATTAGACCAGTGCAGTGCATGTTGCAATGAACTAACAAGAAGGTTCATGTGAAATTAAATAAGACATCCAACCAGAACTTCTTTCCTTGAATTTCAACAAAGAAACCAAAATAGAAGGCATTTCAAAACATTCAGATTTCACATATTCAGATATATGGATTTCTATTCAAATCATGACCATGACTTTAGAACCATGTACTTAATGTTTTGTTTTGATTTTGATTTCAAAATGGAAGCCTTGCATTTGAAAATATGGACTTGAAAAGGAAAATGAACGATTTAGGAAAGATAAGACTTATAAACAATATGACTAATATTATTCACAGCTTTCACAAATAAAACATATAAATTTTATACAGATTTTTCTTTTAAGATGAGGGACAGTGAACCATTTTTGGTTTGCAGAACTCAGGTAGGTGTATCACTGAACATGTATCAGTATGTTAGACTACCTTTGCAAATATTCCCTTATAATCTTTTGGTTTTCGACTACTGAGGTTCTTAAATCTGCCAGGCTATGTTTCTCTAGGAATAGACTGATGACATAAAACTGGTGAGTAAGAGATGACTGTAAACTTGCTTTTGTGTAAGTGAATCATTATGGAATACCTTCTGAGCCTAGAAAGGTAACAAAGGTTGTGATGCAAAAGTAATGTAGGAAGGCAATTGTGTTGCAAAAACTTTCTTCTGAAGGAGCACAGATTCAGCAAGGTCCAAAATCAAGAAGTTGTCAGCTTTTTTATTGAGCAAATTGAAGTTTCTAGAATTCAGAGTTTGATCAAACATGCAAACTGAGAAAATAGCCTTTGCAAGCCCCTTTCCTCTTTTTGGAAAAGAGCTCAGAGCACTGAAATAATGATGTACTAAGCAATAGAAGCGGCATTTTCTCAGCCACTACATCTTGCAGGCTGCAATTTTCAGCCTGCTCAGGGACTGTTGATCATGCAAACTAAATTGAACTACTGTATGAACGATTTAAAAGGTGCATTTATCCAGGGCTGAGTACTCTAGCTGAAATGCCCTAAATTAGACCATTTTGCTGGCACTATTGTGTCTACCGCCAAAACTCTCCAAGACTATTTGCATTATGATAATGTTAATTGGGAAAACTATTCCCCTCAGAGCAGTGACTCTGAGGGAGATGGGGCTGGTGAGGCAGGAAATCTTCCCGCGGACAGCTAATTGTCAGTCAAAATTCCATCTCCTCCCCTGTCCCCTCACACGTTTTAAATATTCATGAGTTCTGTTGCTACCCTGGGTAGATTGGTTCACTTTAATATATTCCTCCCCTTAGTTGTACCCATTGGATGTTCAAAGTTACGTAATGTTCCCCCATTGGTTTGTTTCCCTTACTCCTCCCATTGTTCCACCCCTTTTGCCTCCCTTAAAACCCCCTGTCACTTATGTTCTGGGCTCTTGGTAGCCGGACTCCCAAGTTCTTACGTTTTCCTGTACCCTTGTGGGGCAGGCGAATAAAACTGGGGTTGCTGCCAAGAGTCCCTCGCTCTCCTTTACTTCTGCGCGCAACACTGTTTCATCAGGCTGTCAGCTCTGCCAGCAGTGAGGCAGACGGCTTAAGCAGAGGGCAGACTGAGAGCAGCCAAGGGAGGCTAGCTCAGATTCAGCCTGGCCCAGACCCGAGCACCAAACGTCACCTGCTGACCGGCCGGGCGGTCAAGCAGCCAGTAGCGACATCACTGAGCAGCAGAAAATCGTATTTATTAAAGGTCAGAGAAAAACATGTCAGAGTTCAAAGACCCCAATCTACACAGGGTGTCCTAAACAGATTAAACTCAAATTTCTTGCAATATTTTTTATGCAAATAAATAATATTTGGTAATATTTCATAAAGTATAGACTGTTATTGTGCATTAATAATTTGGCTACAATACAATGAAAACTAAATTTAAACTATTTAGCCTCATAAAGGAGAAAGAAAGATGAAATTAATCCACCTGAGGATTTATACTGCCCAAACACTGCACTTGCTAATGGAGACTGGTGTATCTCCCACCAGAGAGTATGACAAAAGAATGAATCTCAGCCTGGTACTAACTTTTATTTTTCCCTCAATTCCATTGCTGAAATGAAAAATTAGCTTGTAGAGTTCTGGCCAGAAGTATCGTATTACCCTAGCAGAAGATTTTCATCCTACAGAGCCTCCTATAAACTCCTATAAAACAGTTTGTTGATAGGTAAGCTGCTTCAAACATATTTTTCAGTCTGCCTTTTGCTCAGATAAAGGCAATGGCATGCTAAATTCAGAGTTCATGAAACTTGTGCGCCAGCCTGCCTACGTAACATCCATGTCATTCTCTCCAATAATTTGAAAACATATAAATTTGGCGTATTTTGTACTTCAGAGTCAAAGCTTACATTAAGTCTCAAGAAGTGAAAGACTCATACATTTGATTTGCTGCATAATTTGGCACCAGATTTACCTTTCCAGCCTTCCCAGATGTTGTCATCTTTTTTTATTTTTTAGCCAAAAGCAATTCCCAAGTTGAAGCCAGAGCCAGCAAGGGGAGATTCTGCAGCCAGTGGTAGACAATCAGGAGAGGCAAATTAACAGCTCCTGCCTGTAGCAAATCTGTATTTCTGAAAATTATTTTATGTTTTGACTACACCTGTTCGTATGAGGGAGAATCTAGAGATAAAAACAAGCCAAAACACAATAAATCACCTTTAGTTATCTAATTAATGCAGCTTTAGCTCATACACCAATGCATTCTTGATGCAGAAATAAAGTCAGAAACAGACATTTTTTCCTGGATAATAAAATAAGTCTGTAAGGAGTTTGAGTGATACAGTTGTGGAAATTAAACATGCTGCAAAGTAACACATCATGGAGTATGTCATGTTCTTGCAGCAAAAGGTAAACACAGTAACATTTACATGGCCAGAGCACCAATTTATGTCTAAATTCAGCAAAGAACTCTATGCAAAAGTAAAACTTTGGATGTGTAAGTCATAGAAAATAGTAATCTTTTTTACCTGCTGTTTCTCAGAGTGCAGTTTGCTTCAACACATTTGCATTCTGCTTGGATCTCCCAAGTTGGCCCCAAGATAGCCCGGGGAGCATGCCTGCAGCGATTTCCAGCTAAGAGAGGAGTGGGCTGCTCTTCTACATTGTTGCCATGACACCTGGAAAATAATTGGCATGTTATCACAAATGGTGCCTTTCAGCAGCTGTGGCATGCAGCAAGCTGTAGCCATGGCAGATATATCAGCTCCCCAGCTGACATTTCCAAGAAGGCTTCATGATGCCTGAGCAGTATTGAAATGTGGGCTCAGGGATAAGAGAGAAGCCTCATATTTTCATCTGGAGTGACAAAACCACTTCTGACATGCAAGAGAGCAAGGAGCTGGCTTTCAGATCACTCCTTTTTCCTGCTCTAGGATACCCAGTGGTCACCACTGACATCTTCCATGAGTTTAGCTTCTCAGGTGAATAAAGAATCTATTAGTGACCCTAGTTTTCAATGGAAATTTTTGCTTTCTGTTCCACAACTGTTCTTGCAGCACTATTTTGCATGACCTCAGTCTACTTCAGCTTGATCATCTTTGTAGAAACTGTACCAAAAACTTCTCTACCAAGGAGGGAGAATTCTGAAACCATTACTATTTTGATTCAACCTACTTAGTTATCCAAAACTCAGTCATTAGTGTTTAATTTATGTGGGTTTCTTGGAAATTGTAAACTTTATTTAACAAATTTTCACGGTGAAAATTAATGAAAGAATAAGCTCCCTAGCTAAAGTCTAGATAAGAACATAATGCAAAAAATCATTCAACTCATATGTCTGTTTAATTCTCCAGACTTCTAGTTTAGAGTTTGGGATGATTTTTTTTTTTTAATTGCAAATTATTTGAAACAAGGGTCTATATTATGTGTGTGCATGTTCTCATAGTAGCTAAACCTGAATTTTAGTCTTGCCTAGATTTTCAGGAAAACCTATCAGCTCAAATCGCTCTGTTAGACAGTTCTGCTTCCATATTAGAAGAGCAATCAAGACTGCAATAATTATGTACTCTGAAGCACATTAATGATGACAATTTAAAATGTAATTTCATATCTTCCCACCTTTCTGTCCCACTTCTCAAACTCTGAGCAGAAACAGAAGAATGGAAGGAAGGTGGGACAGAATTAATCAACTCTCATCTGCCTCTATTGTGCCATTTTAATGACAGGTTCACCTTTCACGTTCCTCTGTGAAACAGAGCAAGACAATAGAGGATCAAGTGAAATAAAGTAGTAGTGAAAGTGCAAAATAAGTCAGAATAAAGTAGACCATGGGCAACAGCTAGAATAGATTAAATGGGGAGAGGGGGAATGGAAGTAGGCAGGTGGAAGTGGAGTGACAAGTGAAGCAGATGAATCTTAATGCATCCTCAGAAAGTGCAGCAAATTTAAAGGGGCAGCAACTGAGATGGAAAAGGCAACCATTAAAAAGAAGAAGACGGTTTGCTCAGAGTACAGAAGCAGAAAAGAAATGGTGTCTAAGAAGGTTTAGGAGAATTATTCATCAAATAAGGGCCCAGGGGGAGAGGAAACAGGAGTAAGAAGAGATAGCAACAAAAAGATGATTGGGAATTAAGAATGTCATTGAAGAATTGAAAAGCAAATCAAGAGATGCCAAAAAGATAGGAAAAAAGATAGTGTCAAGAGAGTGTAAGTAATGAAGAACACATTTCATAAATAGAATCAAAATATAGAATAAATAAAAGATATAAGTACACATATAAAGTACACAAAAGACAATAGTTTTGTGCCATGTGAGTATGACTTAAGTTTTCCCTAGGAACGGGTAGCATTTTTCCCACTACTGGTGTGGAATTTGTTGATTAAAAGTATTAATGTATTATACTAGTGAAAATGTATTTCACTGTGAAAATATGTGAAATTTTCACTTTTCACTGTGAAATGTTGGGTATCCAGAATAGAAATGGACTTGGTATCCACAGAGCCTGAGGACATAGCTTCAGATAACTTGTATTCTGTGCTTCATTATGCTCCCTTACCTATGGCTTTATTTTATCATGCTGCTACATGCTGAGTGGTACCATGACCTATAAGTGCGTTGAGTGAAATCAATAGAACCTCTTGCTGAGCAAGGACAGGATTGTTGCTTTGCCTAGGGTCAACAGCAGAATTCCCATTACCTCCTGAATAATGGTCAGGCAGTAAAATAATAGCTGTGAGAAAGAATGACTGAACTGCATACTATACATAATGAGTACATGCACTGTATGGGTGTGCAACAACACATTATGTTATATATAAATGTAAAATATTAACAGCTATTGGGAATGTTTCCCCTTGACACCACTAAGTGCAGATAAAAACCACAGCAAAACAATAGGATATCAAATGAATGCCTTAAGTTTCAAAAATATTGCACTGATAAACTCTAGCCAGACATCATGTCCAAAAGGTATAACGTGGTCTTCAGCATATGCTATTTATAATCCAGTGTTAGAATAATTATATTCACTTTGAAATGTATAATAAATTTTTATGAAAATCATATATTACATAGTGAATAGATTATAGATGGATAGCAAATACAGCTCCCATTATCTTAGTACAATGTAAATAAATAGAATAGGTCCTGAGGACAAGCAGCTGGGATGGATTTAATTACACTTAGCTAACAGGCTTCCACCACCTTGAAATTCCTTTTTCCACCAAATCAGCAAAACATTTAAAGATCTTTGTAATGTAAGCAATAGTCTATTGACAAACTTTTTAAAACTTCACTCTTTTATTCTTACGGTATATTCTGTTTTATATGGATAAAAAGGAAATAGTCTCTGACTTAATGCCATTTAAAAAAAATCAGGAAATTTTTGCAGAACTGGTTTCACTGCCCTAAAGTGAGCAAAAATTCATTGATTCATTTGTAACTTTCTTTCCACTTCATGCACTATGTCAAATATTGAGAGAGGAATGAGATTGATTCTTTCTTTAACTGAAGCTCTCCTTTTATGATACTTTTTTGTCAGTCTCTTAATATTTCAGAGGCTCATTTATGAGCACACAAACTCACCAAAGGTTTGAAGTTTTCATAGTGAATGATCAAATTACATTTTTACCTAAAAGATATGTTTACTAAACCTAACTTTTGGAGTACATCTCTAGGGGGAAAAAAGCCTTTAGATCACTCAAGAAACAAATCAAATAGATACATAATGGCAAGACCAGAGGGTCCAAATGGCATGATTAAACAATCAAAGACTGCAAAGACTAGGTAAAGATGTGCCTGGGCTTATAACAGCTGGAAGTTTTCTGACAATTCAAATGAATTGTCTTTTAGTATCCACCGTATTAAATACTGAAACTTATGAGTTTTGTTAGCATGACTAGAAAATTGCACATAAGGGAACTTTTGGAATGATGCATCCCTGTCACAAAATGCCTCCTACTTAACTCCATGCTATTGGAAACCTATCTGAGCTCATGTTTGCTGACTGATGAAAAATATCACACAAGGATCCTCTTTCCAGATAGATCTTTGCTAAATGGATCTTCTATACCAAGGAATAACTTTTTTTTACAATTATTTTCCTTGCAATGAGCCAATACACTATGGAGATGTATTCATGAGTGAAAGTAACTTCATATATCTTCCTATATGGCTACAGTCGTGCAGAAAATAACAATCAGTCACAATAACAGCAATTAAAAAAATAATGCCAGAAATTAATGTAGTGCTATGAATTTTGTCACACTGTCTGGGTTTGTGATTCAGTAGGATTTTACAAATTAAATAAGCTGGAGCCTAGTATAATAAACTTGTGTGCTTACAGAGAGATTAATTTACCAGATCCATCATGTAGGTGCCTCGTGAGTCAGGCCTGGAGTCCAGCCCTACCACCCTAAAGCCACAACCTCTTGGGCATACAGGGAGTGGGCTAACTGCCTACAGATGGTGATACACTCTCAGCTTCTCTGTCACCCAGCTACTGTCAGAAAAGCTAAAGCAAAAGCTTCCACCATGACTTCACTGAATTCTGAATAAACATTTCTATTATTTTTAAGAAGGTCTGTAAATGGAGGTGAGCAGTTTTTTTAATTTAGCAGAAATGTACTGCTGTTTCACTGCCTGCAAGAGAGGGCAGCTGCAGTGGTGGTGTCCTGGCTAATTGGACAGAAAATATTTTGGTAGCTACATGGAGGTAGTATTAGGAATGGCCCTGCTCACAAAGGACAGCAGGTTTTCTAGTAACAGCCTTGCATGTCTGAGTTTTGGAATGCGCTACAAAGAACTGGAGATGCATTTGGAAAGTCAGCTTACTAAAATTCTCCTCAACATTTTCTATCCTTTTTGGCATCCCACCATGGGCACTAAGCCAACATAGTGCAAATGCATCAACCTCAGTGGCAGTTTGTATTAAATATACTCTGATTTTGTTGGCTTCACATTTGCCTTGTTGTTTTTCTAGTCTTTGCATTAGATTTAATGTGTTTATAACAGAACTTAGATACTTCAGTATATTTGAGGATCTTGTGGAAGAGGAGTTAATAAATACTGGGATTTCTTTTGTTCTGTGAACCCCCCATGGGTATTTTATTTATAAAAAAGCAACAGTATACAGAACATACAAAGTTTCAGGACCATGTGTGAGATACTCTAGAACTACAAAAAATGAGATGTGTTTATAGAAAATATATAGTTAGAGATACTCAGTTTGAGAAGATGGTTACTAACCATTCTCAAGATGCTTGTATCCATTTCTCTTATGGACATAAAATCAAACATGGGCTCTGTTGCTGGCAAGAGGTATAAGATGAGAGGTATGTTTTCTCAGTTGATAACGCTGGAAAAATTTTGAGATACAGATGCAAACTGGCAGTGGATAAGTGGAAGAACAGTTTTCTGAACAAATGGAAGGCTATTTGCTTTGATTTAATGCAGAATGTAGTGGGGAGAGTTCATGCATTTATTCTGCATTGGGATACCACACCTAGTACTTCAAGCAAGTTTACCCTTGAGAATGAATTATCTAATCACTGCTGCAAAATTTAGGGGGGCTCGATGTTTTTTCCCCAGGTCGATACTGGAGAGAGTATGAGTTAAAGCCCGGTGGTCATGGTGGGAATACTCTGGGGATCTGCTGCCCCAATAAGCATTCCAAAACTCAGACATGCAAGGCTGTTACTAGAAAACCTGCTGTCCTTTGTGAGCAGGGCCATTCCTAATACTACCTCCATGTAGCTATCAAAATATTTTATGTTAGACATGTTTTATCTAATGAGAAAAGTTGTTTTGGAGAGAAAAAGCATATTAGAAGTTGATTTTGTGAAACAAACACAACACCAAATCTTTTCAGGGTATTTTGTAAATCACATGAAAGTGTTCAAATCTCAGTGTATATTTTTGGAAATTAAAAACAATTATGAAGTAAAAGTCAATTATCTTTTATAGGAATACCAGCCGGTCTCATTTAAAACAATGATATCTAATAGCTCCCATTCATTGGACAGGGATGGAATTCAATACACAGTGAGATAACACATGATTTACTTGATCCCTTGGAGGCTATTATTTATATCTATTTTCTAAGCCCTAATACCTCTGCAAATAAACATCTCTGCATTTTGTCATGCATGTTGGATCAATGTGCAGATGGGCTGCCTCTAAGAAAAATCCATTTGCCGTGGAAAAAATTCAGAAGGCACCATTAATCCACACTCTACACTACAGTCACTTGGTGCTCAAACAGGGCACTAGAGTTATTCTGTCTCACAGAAACAGAAAAAAAAAATATTGTTATCACTTGGTAGGATTACAAGTCAGGGACAGGAAGTTTTTAGCAGGCTCTGCTATCCATAGATTCGTCCATATTTCTTTTACTACACCATCCATTATTTCCACATGCCATAGGGTAATTCACTTCGCTAGATCTTTGTTCTAGATGTCCTAGAACAAACCATCATAGTAGAAGACCAGCCTCATTGAATTCAGAGGAAATACTCACATTATTTGGTTTAAGATTGCCAGTGCATTCAGTGCACTGAAGAATTTTGCTGCAAAACAA
The DNA here is from genome assembly GCA_013400735.1 of Pomatostomus ruficeps. NCBI lineage: Eukaryota > Metazoa > Chordata > Aves > Passeriformes > Timaliidae > Pomatostomus > Pomatostomus ruficeps. The sequence continues at coordinate 67,635 of VYZT01059410.1, read as the reverse complement.
AGGAGATATTCCACTTGTAAGTGTCTAATTTTAGGGCTAAGGTGTTTTGAATACTGGTATGAATTTTTGTCACCCACTGATTTTCATACATATGTTACAGCCATTCTTGCTTAAACACTGTAATAAGATGAACCTCATTTCTCTGTTTCTCTCCTCTCCTTGTGTAATGCTTTCAATCACTCTATTATATAATTTCACATTGTAAAGGCTTAAAAAGACCCCACGCACATTATCATCAACAACAAAAATCCAGCCCTTGTCCTTAAATGTTTCAAAATTTAGTCAGCAACAGTAATCTAATCAGGGATATTAGGAATTGGCAAATCAGGATCCCTCATTGGTTTTAATTGCAACCTTGCAGTAACTTGACTGTCTCACTAAAAAATCTTCCTGTTCTCTTGGAATGATTTCATGTGTCTTTAACAGGAGGCCTGGATAGATCTGCAGTTTTTGTAATCAGAGCTGGTCTTTGCTATTTCAGTCCCCTGAAGAATGGGAATGAATCCACCCTCTCCTCTATATCACTATAATTTATTGTGCTCACCAATTAAAAACCTCTGAATGAAATTGTGAAAGGGGAGCCACACAGTCTATATGTAAATGGAAAACCTAATAATGTAAATTTGAGTGTATTTCAGGAACAGAACAAGCAAATAAAAAATTCACCCTCCAAGTGAACAGTTTTGTTATTTTGGTGTGGTGTCCTCACATCATCATGGACACACACATTTTTCATGAGATTCTTCAGGTCACTCCACACCCATCCTGGGGGAAAACACATTACAGAAAGACAAGGAATTGCTTTTTTGTTGCTTTGCTTCTCTATTATGCTAATACTAGAAGGCAGTTAAAAGAAGACATTCATGAGGCAGCTCAGCTATAATTCAGAGTGGACACTCCTCCCCAGCCCAAGCCATGTCCTCTTGTGGCTGGGGTCCCCGTTCCTTCCAGAGGCTCCCATGAGGGATACTTCCCTTACAGGCAGCACAAACTTCCTCTCTCCAGCAGACTGCCTTGGTAACCAAAGGGGCATCCACATCTAAGAACAGCTGTCCATTGATCAGATTTATAAAATGAAGCTCTGAATGAATAAAAGTAGCAACAGCCATGTAAGATGCTGAGTTTGTGAGCTGAGGCAAACATTGGCCCTTAGACATGCTCATTGCTATTGCTGCCTTTGGGGTGAAAGGTAGAGGCTACTTGCTGGTTTTACAGGAAAAGGATTAGAGCTACGGTTTGGTTAGAAACTATTTTTTTTTGATCTTCAGAGAAACAGAGACCTGAACTGATGATACATTAACTTTATCTTGCATTACCTTCTGTGCTACAGTCCTCTGTAAAGATATCCTTGAGCAGGACTATAAAGTGAAGAGAGTATTGACATGATGGCCACTAGGGAAAAGGAAACTGAAATCCTAAAAGATTATAAGCAGAGATATATTAGAGCACCAAATGATACGGAAAACGTGTATATATGTAATGGTTTTCACTGGGATAGAGTTCATTTTCTTCATAGCAACTCACGTGATGCTGTTCCAGATTTGTGACCAAAGCACTGTTTATAACACACCAGTGTTTTAATTGTTACTGAACAGGTTTTACATGGGTAAGTATTTTTAGGATGGGGGCTTGAAAATAAGAATCAAAATGCTGGAAGTTTGAGTTTTCATCAATTTTGTTATCTAAAAGCATTCGTTTGTCTTAAAGCCATTTTGTATGCTAATGGTAGCTGTTTATCATGGTTGAATAATCTCATTATGTGACATCATATTAAAAACCAACATAACTGATCATTTTGGATTTTTCAATGTCTTTTTTTCCTTTTTATATGCACTTAGGTTGTGCATATAAGATTTATCTTTTCCTGGATAAAATATTGATGAAAGATACAGCATTTATGAGTGATAGAGGTCATGGTAGCATAGTGAATTTTTTCATTCTTGATGTAATCTTTAAACCAAGGACAGCAGCAACAAATTTTGTAAGGCCATTAGGAAGTTGAGAAACAAAGCAATAGCTGCACTTCCATTTAATTGGCATTTGGTTCTTTCTAGATTAAAAAGTATGCCTTTGAGCCCAAATGCATTACTTACATATATTTAATGATTTTTATACTGCTGATTTTAAGAACAAAATAACGATTGCTGTCACCTCCCACAGTGTGTGTGTATGCACTCTGCATCATACATGTGTCCCAGGTGGAACGCAGAAGAGTAACAAAAATAATTTTTTTAATAACAGAGCTTTCCTCTTCTTTCAGCCTTGATTCTAGTGTAAAGTTGTAGATAATAATGCCTGACTACGATATCTGCTTTTTTATCCATTTGAAAATGCTTCTTCTTTCTTTCTGTTATGTTGCAGTTAAATACTACAAATTTTCAAAATTGAATCTTTTCCAACTGAAAAATCAAAGAGACCGATGGAGGAGAACAGAAGGAAAGGATGCAGAGTGGGAAGAAGGGAGCCAGTTTTTCAGTAAAGTAACATTCTCATCAGAGATTGTTCTGTGACTCATTTGTTTGGAGACACAACAATAAAGAAGGACAGTGGGATGCTGAGATGCTAATCAGGAATAGAGACTGTTCTTTCCCACGTGCTGCAGAGTCACTGCAGTTCTCCTCTCATGTCTGAAACTCAGTCCTCAAGACATACATTCAGCTAGGTGATATAAAAATAAGTCTTAAATTATAGCCTTTACCATGGTAATTTTTTCTTCGTAAGTCTTATATCTTCATGCTCTTCTTCCTTCCCTGTATCTGTCACTGCCTTTGTTCTTGCTGCAACAGGAGGACCAGCATTATCCCCAAATAAGGAAGAAGTCAAATAGTCCAAGTTGTCTTAGTCTTCTTTTTATTTGAGCCTCTATTCTCAGACATAATAATGTCTCCTCAATCACTGCTGTGCTTTGGTGGGATCTGACTCAGGATCAGTCTTTTATCTGCTGTCTTGGTACTCAATATCACATAGGCTTTATAATGCCCAAACACATACAGATTTGTCTATCCTTTGTAGTGATTTTGGTACCAGCATCTCTTTTAATATATCTTTATTCGTTAATTTTTAAATATTTTGCTCCAAGAGCTGCACTGAATGTTGCTCATTTTGCCTTCCATCTTATTATTTTATGTCACAGTTAATTTTTTCGTCATGTGTTTTTACTCACTCAGGTTATAGAAACTTAAATAATAAACACACATGGTACTCCTTCAGTGGTTGTAGCCAGAGTGGCTGGAGTGGTGACTGACATAAAATAATATATAGTAAAGGATCAAAGGAAAATAAGCATGCAGAATGAATTGAACAGGCTTTATTTGTATTTCCACACAAACAATTCCTAATACCAACTGCTGTCTGGCAGACTTATGTGCCTGTATACAGAAAATCAAACTAAGTTGGTGTAAGAAATCACACAACAGATTTTAAAGTTTATCTCTTAATGATCTTTCTCTGTCATAGCCTAGCTATAATATCTTTCCCCTATTTTATTGGCAACCAGGTAGAGGATCTGCTTTCTGTTCACATGCAAAAAAATGAAATCCAAGCAATCAGTGAAAGTCCAAGCCAAAAGATTTCCACAAAATTCAGCATGTCCACTACTTAGTTAGAAAACAAAAGTTTATCAGATATAGCAAGGAAAATGTTGAAGGATAAGTGAAAGGTCCAAATTATGTGGAGACAGAAGTTCAAATCTATCATTCATTGGTTTTTCATTGCAGGTGTTTCCTTAAGTAGCAGTCTACCTTTCCTTTCTGAGCATAACCCAAAGGCTGGCATAAGTGGGCTGAGAAGGGCAGTAACTGTAGGTGAATGCTTGGCACTGCCCCTGGAGCTTGATGATCGTTGTGAAAAAGGCTGGGGAGAAGACAGGGATACTAGTGTGCTCCAAGTTCCAAAATAGTATGGTAAATACTGTGAATTTATGCTAGGAAAGAGAATTATGGATTCAAGGGAAAACGAGAAAGTAGCCATGGCTCTTTGAACATAACAGTTTGGTGCAGGTCTTGTTAAATTTTGACAGATCAGGTTCACGGTTTGGGATGACAGTCTATGGGTTTATCTGGACGTTCTCAGTACTTCAAATGTCAGGTTTCTCCCTGAGATCCATATTTCTGACTGCCTCCCCTACTCTGGGGCAGTAGCTGCACCTTGTCATCATACACAATGAAGTTATTGAGGAAGAAACTACTTTTGCTCTAAACTCTGTATGATTGTGTTGTGGTTTAACACCAGCCAGAAATTAAGTCAAATAAAGGAGGTGGAGGTGGGGATCTGGGTTAGATGAGTGACCAGGTTGCAAGACACTGGGCCAAAGGGCAGCATGCTCTGTCTCCATCTCTACCTGCTTGAGAATCCTGGGCGTGATGCCATATGGTATGCAATATCCCTTGGATCAGCTGGGACCAGCTGTCCTGGCTGTGTCCCCTCCCAACTTCTTGTGCACCCCAAGTCTCCTTGCTGCTGGCAGGGTGGGAAGCACAAAAGGCCTTGATGCTGTGCAAGCCCTGCTCCGTGCAGTATCAGGGATAACGCCCCTGTGTCATCAACACCATTTAAAGCACAAACCCGTAACAGCCCCATACCAGCTACTGTGAATAAAATCAACTCCACCTCAGAAAAAACCGTACAAATTTTTGTAGCTTGTCTTTAACAGCTGACAGTTGTCATTTGAAGGAGGGAATGAACAGTGAGATGAGAGGGATGGTGGTGTTATTAGTGTGAAGGACACTGACACTCTTCTGTATGCAAGGAATGTCAGTGTATCCTTGTCAATCACCTAAGTAGGAACAATGACTCAGTGTGTGGTCTCCTAAAAATTTCATTCTTTACTGTACATTTAGTTTCCAGTATGACTAAATGTGCTATAGGATTCTGCAGCTTAGATATCTTTCACAGCCACAGGGTGCATCCCAATGGTATCTGTGGGAACAAATCCTCACAGTGGTGGTGGAGTCATTCATAATGTGATGGTTTTGGCAGACCAGACAGTGTCAATTACGGGGCCCTCTCAGACCAAAAGCCACAATTAAAATTCATGGATCTGATAATATCTAAAATTCCTAGGATATTTTGAGGAGCTTATTTTCAATAGTGTGTTTAATACGCATTAGGAAATCAGCTCAGTGGGAAAAGATGCTTCCTAAAGGTGCGGATAGAGACTGAAGAGCACTGATTTTTTCACTGCTAATGCCAAGCTTTTTCACTGCTCACATTACTACCTAGCAGTTAACTTAGCTATTATACAACAGGAAGGAGGCTGGAGACCATTAGTTAATATTGACCCCGGTGCAGCACAAGCTTAGCAAATAGTACATTTTGCAGTTGCTGTTGTATTTGTAAGCATTCATTTGCAAGGCTGTAAATATTAATATATTTTAATTATTTCTTTTATGTAGGGAAGAAATATCACTGAATTTGAGATGCTAACATTTGAGACTGGTAGCAAATTCTCAAAACGTTACAGATATCTGACATTTCACAAATCAGTGAGTTGAGAGGAAGTGCTTACATGGAATTGAGTTAAAACAGCTACAAGTCTAGACATTGCTATTAGAAATTGTGCAATAAATAATACTACATTATAAGGTTTCCAGTTAAAATTTTTCTATCAAACCTTTTCTTTTTAACAGAAATTTTTGACAAAATGCAACCTTTTATGAAATATTTAATTGAAAAATATAGATGTACTATTACAAAATTAAACCACTCCAAATGAAAAAATTCCTGGATCAAAAACCAAAAAAATTCTCCCGACTTTCATGTTGTGACAAATAAAAAGCAAGGGAAAAAATAAGCCTTTCTTTCCAGACTAGACAAATTAGATTTTTTTCTATGCCTCTTTCACTTGGGCAAGCAATCTATCCAAATGGGATCTGGAAATTCTATTTGTAAATATGTCATAAAAATATATTTTATTTCCAAAGCTTCAGATGTCTCTTATTAAATATTTCAAGTTTGTAATCACCAGATACAAACAAAATCTTTTTTCCTATTTCTTCCAACAGAATAGTGACGGTATGCAGGAAACCCTCTTCATTTCTCGGGACATGTCCAAACATTTTCCATTTTAAAATATTTTATCTATATTTCTAGGAATGAGACTTTTCCTTTTGCTTTACTGTCTTCAGTAGGAAGGCAGTAGTTTTAAGTCTGAAGAACTTATAACTGGCTAGGTGAAATACAAAGAATAAGACCTTTGGTGCTTCTAATAAAACCATTGTCTAACTAATAACTACATATGTGCCCCCAACGCTAACTACTTTAGCTTCCAGAAGTAAAAATGGCTCCGTGCAATAAATTACTGTGAAGATGCAGTTTCAGATGTGAAATTTTAGAATCTATTTACTTCATCTAAAGTGCAATCACGATTTTTAGTTTTATTTTTAAATTTTCTGTGCATTTAAATGTAGTTTAGTGTCGAAGTACATGCATAATGATGCTGAGATCAAATTACTTTTTTTTTACCTGCTTCAAGTTATCTTATAGAGAGTATAAAATAATTTAGTCGAAATGGTATTGTATTTTTCAAAATTTTTTAAACTTCCTAAGTGGCATCTAGGATGAAATACATCTTTTATCTTTTCTACAACAGCAGCACTGCACTAGCATTGCAACACCGTTGTGGGATACTGCATCATCTTTCCCTGCCGTCTTTGCAAGTTTGATGGTTCTTCTCTTCAACTACAATGGAGACAATTGCCAGCCCAAGCTAAACCTGAAAATTACAATGGCTGCAAGGCAAAATTAACCAAAATGCTGTAGAGTGCATTAGGCTTTTACAGGATGTGAGTTGACAAAGTCTAAGGATCAGATTCATTTTGACCTGATCACAAAATGGAATGAATATTGACAAAAATTGCTGCGGAGTCCATGGAATTTCAGCAGTGTTAAAGACCAAAACATGACGTGGTGTTCTGAGAAAGACAGAATCTGACAATAAACATTCCTAAAATGAAATATTTTCATGACAGTAAGACAAAATAAATCACTGTTCTGACCAGTTCAATTATGTAAAAGCTGTGACCACTGCCACCCTATTCCTGTACATTTTTCCCATATGTGATATTATTATTGATTTCAAATCAAATTGAAATTAATTTAAAGCATGATTCAGAGCACACACTGAGGGCTTGTAACAGCAGTGTCTAGTAGTAGGCTTTCCTTAATTTTCCTGGCTCTGAAAGTTGACTTTCAGTTGCCTTAAATTGTTCATAAAGCATAGTTTATTGAACAAACAGGTGGAAGCACCAAATAAGCAAGTTTTGCACCTTGAGGCTCCAAAAATGTGGTCCTCCGTTAAAAAGGAATGAAGCTATTCTGGAAAACGTCTTTTAATTTTCTTTCCTAAGTACATCAAAATGGGCCATGAATTCTTCTAAGATATCTTCGGTTTCTGTTCTCTTGAAATCCATGAGTACTTCCTTGATGTGCAATCTGGGCTATGTTGTGATTCACAGAGGTCTGGGTTTTCCCTTTTTTTAAAAAAAAAAAATTATTTCAGGTCTGCTTCAAAGGCATAAGATTAATATGCTATGACAAAGAAAAACTACGTGTCAAAGATTAATCCATGGGCTGAAAAGCTCTTTGAAATATAAATAATAGTAAGACTGGTTTAATAACATCATTATGATTTGTTTGTTAAAAGAGTTTTGAAAGATTTTGAATAATATTGGTCAAAGATTTGGGGTTTTTTTTTAAATGTTTAGACACAATATTGATAAAGAGTTGTTTCTAGCACTTAGCTTCAGCCACCAGGAGCTATAGTTCATAGCTTGCAATAAGCATTTTTTCCTACATCCATTTGACTTTTTGCTGGTTTTCTGATTAAAAAAGCTAATGGGTGTCAAATGAAAAAGCAGCTAAAAAAATGAGGCAAATATCAACAATATATGTATCTATACATTTTCATTGTATATATCCAAACCAAGGAAAGGTCTCAGAATTGTTCAAAGTGTTATATGACAGATGTTATGGAATTGGATACTCTCATGAACACACCTGCATGTGCTGAGAGGGGCACTGACGGAATGTCTGCAGCTGTTGGGGCGGGATGCTACTGTGGATGGACACCTGCTGCACAGCACATGTGTCAAGGGAAAATGTTATTCTAGTCTTCCTTCATGAGCAAAAAAGCATTGCTTGAGTGGGATGTGATTTAGCCATCATGTGCCTCCTTGCAATAAGATGGTGCTCTTATTGTGTTATTTATGAGGGGTGACATGCCTTTGACAAAATAAACAGAGATAGCAGAAGTATCCCATGTAATTCCTCCCTCATCTCCCAGACCTTCAGGACTCTTAGGGATTCAGTATGGCTAGTTGGGCTCCTGAGGTTTAGTGCCATCTCTAATTAAATTTAAACCATTTAAATCACAGCCTTTCATGTTCTCTCAGATGAATCAATCTAATTCTGTTCTGGGAATTCTAACAGTTTTGTGAATTAAATTGATTTTTACTTTTCCTATTCATCCGCATAGCTACATGAATAAATTTAAAGTGATTCAGTGTTGTGAGCTGGGTTAGAAATTTACTTCATATGATTGCTGGAACTAGACTGAGAAATGTTCAGCACTTCCAAAACTAGGTTTTCAAAACTTAAAGGAATTTAAAAAACTTGCTTTATTGTTGAGTCCAATCCCTCTGCTGTCATAAGCAGATGTAATACATGCAGGATCTTTTTCGATTTGGCCAAAAGAACTGACCAGATTTTCAAAATAAATTATTATATTGGGAGTCATTCAGCACAGATTTGCCTCTGATAGCAGAGGAATTAGTGACCCCAGATTCTTAATGCCTTGGGACATAGGTCTGACAGAGAAAATAATAGCCAACATTTAGAGAACTTGAAATAATAACCAGGTCTTTCAGACAGACACAGAGACCAAAAACGTTATGAAAAAGAATCAGGACAGCAGCTGGACATATCTGGATGTACTAAGATCTGAAAAGGACGAAGCTTTTTTTTTTTCCTTACACATGATCATTGAAAATAGATTTATTGCACTTCTCCTTTTGTGTGGCTTAAATTTTCTGCAAACTTAAACCAGTATCATGTGCATTTCAATAGTCATTGCATTCATTAAGGAGCAGCTGTCAAGTAAAACTGTAGCAGCCCCGGGTATGTGAGACGGACTCGGGCAGTTGTTGTGCAAGTTATGATGAAGAGCCTTTATCAGGGCTGGAATGAGGGGATTGTTTTTGTTACACGTGTCAACTTGTCCCTTCCTGAAATGCTTCTACAGAGTGTTATAATCCCTTAGTTAAACCCTGAGCTTAAGTCAAAATGCATAAATCAATGAAGAGATACTTTTTGACTGTTTTGGAAGATAAATTATCTCCTTGCTTACTTAACTGTTTCATAGAAAAATGTTTCTTATTTATTATCTTTTGCATTTCATGTCAAGAAACAAGGTGTTTGAAAGTGACTTGACTCAAAAATTCTGATCGTTTGAAGGACTAGCTACAAGACTTTTCTTTGTTCCAGTCCCTCTAGCACCCTCAGTGAAAGCAGTGGAAAATGTGACTTTACTAGGAAAGAAAGGGAGATCAATATTGCAAATTATTTATTTATATAATTAACTATCTTGAAATAAATCAAGCTGTAGTTCCAAAAAGCTTCATATTTCTTACAGACAGCTGATCAGATACTTGCAGTGAAAGCCATTAGCAAATCCCATGTGCAGAATGCAGCATTTGTGCGGTGCATTCACAGTTCTTTGCTAAGCAAGTGGTAGAACGGTAAATAATTTGCCTTATGGAGAAATCTGAGATTGTTTTTCATTAAGTGCAGAACTACATGAGCTGCTTACAGAAGGGAGACAAAATGGAGTTAAATCTCCAGGGAGGAAGTCATTGCCCCAGCATGAGAGAAATTTTGAAAACTTTCCTAAAACATTAAGGTGAAAACCTCAGTGCCACAGGTGAACCAGATTTAGGTTGCCATATGGATTGTTCATTGTGTTCACCACAGCCTGGATTTTCTAGAGTTATGAACAAGTTTGGCACAATTGCTGGACTGTAAAATACCATTGAAGGCTCTGCTGTCACCAATCCAATCTCTCAACTGAGCTACAGCTAAAAACTTCCCTGTGTCAGAATTAGTGCCATACATGTCTCTCTGAAAGCCTAAGGTGTGGGTGAGGTGTCCAAGGTCACCAGCAGAAAATAATGTGAAGAATGGCTTGATCTAAACCCTGTTGAAGAGAGATTTAAAGGACAGGGACCCATTTGGACCAATTAGCGAGGAGAGTATTCAATATGTAAGAAACACCCTGGAAGAAAGCACAAAGAGGTTTGCAAAGTACAGAGGAAGAGACTGAAGGACAATGCCACTGGCACAGCAACACTGACTTTTTGATCCTGTATAGAAATACAAAAGTTGATTTCTGTGTGGAGCAATCCATGAAATATTAATGAAGGACACATCACTGCTACTGCCCAAGTCATGTAAGAAAACCTCAAACTATGAGGTGTATTTTCAGATCTGTGTGCCTGTTGGCTTTAGGGCACAGAAGAAGCACATAGTCTGTGAGCTCAGTTGCTTTCCTTATAGAGCCTGTGCAGCTCCACCTGGGACACTGCGTCCCTGCGATCTGCACTCAGAAGGGACTTCAAGCAGACATGGCACTGAAACACCACCTGATGAGGCAAAATTATTAAGTGCAGGAAATAAAGCAGTATCTTTGTGTATAACAACCCAGGCATCCAACCCTAAGTATAAATTGCCAAGTTCTCCCTGGAGAAGTTAACAATGAGGTCAAACTCATTGCTTAGTGCTTGTTCAAGGGTCACATTTAAAGTTACACTGACCTGACTTGGTTCAGTTCATATGATCAAACAAATGATGTGAAAAAAATTTTTAAGAGATTATAACCACTATTATAACAGATAAGCCAAGAGCCAGAATGCATTCTGGCAATGCTAAAGACATAGACATTGATATAGATATATAAAATATTATGTTTATGGAATATGTTCATTTGCTGAAAGTTGTTACCAATGATCTCTGTGTACAGATTGAAGTCTGAAATTTTAATCGCTTGTGACATTTTTGTACATGTACTCTTCGTGTTTTTAGCTTTGTGTCTGCAACTCAAATGGAGAGGGAAAGTTCACAGTGTGGTAGAAGTAGAAGGCAAAGAAAATGTCACTTTATTCTTGGAATTCATCCACAGGAATGCCTCCTCTAAAAATAAATTCCCTGGAAAGAAAAGAAAAGGGAGGGAGAAGGGTAAGCAGCAATTGTTTTGTTTATCAATTCAAAATGAATAGTGACATTTATGCAGCATGTAAGCATAAATATCTTAAGATTTCTTATGTTTCCCATGTCAAAACAAGTTAAGAAGTATATTTTCTATGATCACGAGCTTTTCTGGGGTCTTGTCCTTTATTTGGATTAACAGTCTCCTATACCAATGGAGGCAACTGGAAGAATGAGTACAAGAAATAATGAGAACATATAAAAGAATAGGAATCTTAAAGAGAAAGGAAATACAGCAGCTGAAACTAGAAATATACAAACTGATTTTAGAAAAAAATTCTGAAAAATTTAAAAGAAACTATGTGGGAGAAAGTTGACATAAAAACCTTTCTTAGCTGCTGATACCAAGCTCTAAATCTGAACCAACCTTTGGATTCATTTACAGTGGTTTTTTTTGTTTTCTAGCTTAATCAGATTTAGTTGCTTTAGTTGCTTAGTTGCTTTCCTGCTCAGCAGGAAAGCAATAGAACAATTGCCCTCTTTATATTGTTTTCTCCCCTCTACATTTACTTTACAGCATATCTTCATAGGATGCCTCCTCTTAGTCATTCTCTCTCTAAATGAGACAATATTTCAATTTCCTTCAATCGAGTAGCCTTTTCGATAACACTTCGTATCTGTTTGTGAACTTTTTATTGCTGTCACATCCTTTTCTGAGATAGAATGATAAGAAGTAAGCCAAATATTCTGAAGAAGAATCTATAATTGATCTTCATAATGACAGTATCAGTTTCTTTGTGCTGTTTTCTGGCTTATTTTTCACATCTTGTTCTTGCAAGTGATGCTTTGGACTTGAACAATTATTAGAGCAGGAGACACGAGCAGCTTAAATTTCCTTTCTATTGTACAACAGCCTGATTTTTTTCAATAATTCAATTAACTGTTAGCTGTATACCCTTCCTCCAAGCATTCTGACTTCTCTGAAGGTGTTCAGAGCTTTCTCTAGTTATTTACAGCTCAAATGTTTGCTCCTTAAATCTCCATACTGAAGTAGTCCATCTTGTATCACAAGATGCATACAAATCTCCTTTCTCCTCTCAGCTCCCATACGGTGAGTCACATTTCATAACATTCCAAAAATAATTTTTTTTAGAAAACCCAAAAACTCAGAACAAAAGCAAGGACATGAGATTTCAGGTGCACTTTCCATTATAACTCTCTGAGGGGATGCAAATGCATCAGCTCAAATTCTTTTTAGTAATTTCTTTCACCAGTTGTAAGTAGGAGAACTTGCCATCAGATGTTCTGAAGGATTCAAAATATTATTTATACATGATAATAAAAGAAAAGTTTTGAAAGCAGTGCTCCCAAACTAGTCCCCTCCTTCCCCTTAATCTGGAAGCCAGTACCCAGAGACTGACAGCAGCAAGGCCAAGAAAAAATATATCTGCCTGTCTTATGCATACCTTCCTACCACCAAGCCACCTACAGCTTGCCCTGGCACCTAGTCAAGCCCTCTCTTGAGGTGTCAATGCTTGTGTAATGTGATGCTGCTCCTCTCTTTTCCTCTCTTACTTCCCTTCTCATTTCTGCAGTCTTTCACCCCCAGTAGCCTCCAGATCCTCGTCCCCAGCTCTCTCCGCCCCCTCCATGTCCCCTGCCTTCTCCATCAACAAGCTGTACCACCTCCTGTCCCCTTCACCCTGGGAATAAAAGTGTCTGGGGAAGGGGACCATGCCTGTGACTTGTCCCCTCCATCACTCCTGCTGACCTTGGTCCAGATGGTGTCCTGACCTTGGCATAAGCCCTCCTGCAGGTGTCACCCAAGAAGACCTTAGCCTTTTTATTTGCGCAAACGCTTTAGCCTTTTGTTCCCCCAGGACTTTCTCATTCAGAAAGTGCACACAGGTAACATAATTAGCAATGCTTTCCTGTAGCCTTTTGCAATTCATTGCATCCACTGCCTTTTCAATAGTCTCATGGTGTAACACTCGCTGTTCTTTCTCCATGTAGGGTTTCTAAAATTCCCTTAGAAGAAATCAGGGTAAATTTATGCTGCTTGTTGCTTACAATTCTATCATTTTCTGTTTATATTTAAGGACTATTCTGTTGTCATTTTCCTTACAGAGTGGAATTTTTAAATACATAAATATATTAAATATGTTTATTGTAAAGTGTTGCCTACATTTACTCACATGTCGGTGCACCTCTTGATTAAATGACTCATACAGATCAATGACTCAAAGGCACTTTCTATGCAGATATATTCTGTATTTATCCTGAAGACCACCCACTGCCAGCAAATACAATTATAATTTCCTAATTGGAAGAAAGCTGGAGAGATGCAGGGTGTGTCTGCCTTGCTATGTATGTATGTATGTGTATGTATGTACCAGTGCATGGATGTATAAAATGCATATGTGCATAGTCACTGGGGGTGAAAAACAAAGGAAAGGAAGTGCGTCAAAATGTCCTGGGTAATATGATTGCAACACATTCAAAAAGTAGTATATGGCACCAAGAGCACTGCCAATGGCTGTGCAGGTCTCCATTAAGTGCAAGGCTAATGGCACTCCAAACTTCCTGCACTGGTTTACCTAGCTTTGGTGGAGCATTTAAAGCACAGCACTCAGGGAATGGGATGGGGGAAGGGCAGTGCACTGAGTGTGCCTCACTCAAAAGCACACTTTGCTGTCACTTCATACCTTTTGCACGATTAAGATTAATTAAGGAAATAATTGCAGAGGATTAAATAATAGCATTAAGTTCTGCAGGAATGTGTTATTCCAGGCTTTCAAAAGTCAGGCAGTATAAGAGCAGCAAAATAATATAATTAGAAATAATAATTTTGCAAGAAGACACCTTGCTGTGATGTGATTTGTAGAAACAGCTATGATACAGTCACAATGACTGTTTGCAAGTGCTAGTAGGTGTTTACTCCCATACAGAGATGGCTGTGAATTTTTCATCAAAACATCTTTTGAAATAATCATGCTGATTCTGTCTAAATCAAAGTTTAATTTTCTTGAAAAAAATTAAATGTGACATAATTTTCCTGTCCTTTGTGAAAGGTCATAATCACTTACTAGTAAAATACTCTTTTGTGTTCTGGTACCTCATTTTCTCCTAACTATGAATGTAATTTGTGTTTGCATTGCCATTAAAACTGAACACTGAATTATACAAGGGGAGAAAAAGGATGTGCTTGCTCTGAAAAAATAAAAGAAAATGTTTCAGTGAGGTAGCAGCTCTCTTTAGCCACATTAATAAAATTGAAGTAAAGCATCCTAACAGCATTAACAAGAACTAGCATTATGCTAGTGACTGCAATTTCTGACAGTGAAAAACAATGAAATAAGAGACATGACTTGGAAGATTGGAAACAATTTCAAATTTTTTCAAACAACTCAAAATCCAAATGTTGGGTTTCCTTATAAAAGAATGCTTTTGTAATATCAGAAATGGAAACATATTTGAAAGAGAGTGGAAATGAAAACAGTAATTCTTAATTTCACTATTTATTTTACATACATGTTTGTAGACAGGCATGACAACACGAAGACAAATGTATTGCATAAAGTAGGTTGCTATGATTCTCATGTCAGCAGAAGAGACTTTTCTAGGCTTCATAGCAAAGCTATGGCAGAGAAGAGGGATGGATCCCATGGAGCTGGGAAGCAGAAAACAACCAAGACCTTCAATGCCTGGGAAGCGCAGAGGGGCAGCCCCATGACTCTTTCCTTCCATGGAGAAACCATGGGTGTGGGTGCAAACTCCCAGCACCAGGGGACTGAGAAGAGCATAATGCAGCAAGTTAATGTGTGAGATTGTGACAACTGAAAATGTAAAACTCCAGGTGCGTGCATGCAAGTCTGGTGTATATCTCTGTCCTTCTCTTTGAGAGATAATGATTCTTTAGTGACTTTTTAAAAATGGTAAGCTAGAGAAATTTCAGTCAGCTGATAGGTACTCATGACAAATAAGTTTCTCTGTAGCTGATTACATGTGTATTTCAGGTCATATATTAAAGGTGTTAGGCAGCAATGTTTTTTAATGCACTTATTCTTCAGCTATGTCACCAGATTATTCCTCTGTCAGGGGCTGGTCCCTCTCACAGTCCCATGTGATTTCTAGAGGAAGAAATTTAGCAAGGAAATGTCATTGAATTTACTCACCTGTAAGTTTTAATTAATGAGTTGTTTTATTTTCAGTTCATGTAATTTGGATAATTATTTTCCCACTTTTCCAGCTAACCACTTTTAAAGTTAGAGGTCTGCACTGGACTCATGTGGTGGTATTTCTGAGAGGGGACACCATGACCTGCACACACTCATACCAGTAGCGAACTTCACTTAGGGATTGGGACTGAAGCTTTTGTTTTCCTCTCATGGACCTTTCCATTTTCATCCAGTTGTCTCTTTAAGGCAGGTGCTGAGGCTACAAAAATAACCCCAAGCACCTCTTTTCCTAGCAAAAAAACCCCTAAAAAAAGCAAGTGATGGAGTGCACACAATGGATTTTACATGGCGGGATTTTGTGGTCACTTTTCATTTATTTTCAGCTATTTGAAAATGCGATGCAGATATCATGACCATGGGTTTAGAACAATGTATCTGCTTTATTTAAAAGGATGAAACAGTGATATAGGCTCTTATATTAATGAAGACTACTGTCTTAATTTCATGGAAGTTAGAATAACTATCCAAGATTGAGATTTTGGAAATATAAGATTAGAAGAAATCTTCCAAACTACTTGAAATAATTTAAATATTCAGTGAAAAAATGCACACTTTCTGCAAACAGCCTGTTAACATGAAATTTCTAGTGCCTGCCAAACTCCAACAGCTTCTAATTTTTTTTCCTTTTTCAAGTCAAGATTTACTCATTCGAGTCATTTTTGTCAGTGTCTGGAGAAGGTGACACACAGTGATTCCAGTGAAATCATGTGTGTTGTGTCAAATCTGCTGCCTGCTGTGCCTCATCAACCATAGCATTCATTTCATATCTTATGCATTATGTCATTGGAAAGGGAAAATATTTTCTCTTCTTTTTCCCCAGCTTATAGTGTCAGTGCATCACTGTATCACTCCGAGTATGTCACAGACCACTCTCCAGCAAAGGCAATGAAGTGAGATCACCCACATCATGATTTTCGGGAGTTAAATCCATATGCCTCAGTAATAAGTCAAGCATGCCAGCTGTTTGCCAGCAACATTATTTAAACCTTCTTTAACATGCTACAAGGGTCCTGCCAAGAGGGTAGTCAAAATATAAATGAGCATCTTGAACTGAGAGGCTTCCTAGGGATGGGCAATTAAAAACCTGCAGTCTTCATAAAGGGAACAACATAGGTAGTGGTGGCAGAACATTGAGTTGGTGTGTTTCAGCCTCAGACTGCATGGGTCACCCACAGGGGTGCAAGGAGATGCAACTTTTCACGCTTATCTTGCAAGTCCTGGCTGTGACCATGGGTTTCAGTTAATGTGGGACACTGGAAACTGTTTATTTACACAGGCATGCTTTCTTATAAGCTGTCTCCATCTTTTTCATCTTTGTGACATCACATTGAAGGAAAACATTGAAAAAAGTCAAATAGAATTAATTGCTGCAGAAATAGCTCTTGACAATGACCCACCTGTGAAAAAGTATTCATGTTGAAACTCCTAAGCAAAGGAGTAATTTACCTGATTAATACTGGTTATTTCTCCTTTTTCTCTTACTTCTGTGAAGCCTGCATCCTTACACCTTGCTGAAATGTAGCAAAACCCCACTGATCAATCATGGTCATGCATGATACCTTTCAAAGAGCTTTCTTGCACTCTTGACTAGCTTAATCTAGACTTAAATTGGATGCTGCATGCAAAAACTTACATACTATATTTAATTAGTCTCCTGAAACATCTAGTCCTGTTCCAGAGCTTCCTTCACATGCAGTTACTAAAATATGGTGTGGTGTAAAAATGTCCTCTTCCTACATGACAGCCCACACCATGAGGCTACCAAGGAATTTTCTGAATATTTTCAAAATATTTGCAAAACCACCTTTCACTTTGGCAAGAACTACCCAGAACAATCTGTCACCCAAAAGACCTGATGGCTGCTGCTTGCTGTGGTGTAAGAAGGGATCATCATTTTCCAGCCTAAGTGCAAAAAATAAAGCCCATAGGGAAGGTGAACCAAGCAGCTCCTTTCACCTCTTAAATTATTTTTGTTGTCTAAGTTGGCCTTAGCTCTGTTGCAGCACATCAGTCAGATTTGTCACTTGATCAGCCTTACTTTCAACACTTTTCTCTCTTCTGTTACTCTGATGTCCTGATCAAGATTGCAATGAAGAAAAAATATAAATTAGTTTAACAAGACATTGTTGTGTGTCCACCATCTTTCTAGTTTGTGCTCTTTGCCCCAGTCACTAGGTACAGGCATATTTGGTCTGGAAAAACAAATCAAAACAACATTTTTCACTGATTAACCTGTTGGGTTTTTTGTGGTGAAGTATATGAGGAAAAGAAGCTTGCAATTGCATTAATTTCTCTTGATCTTTCGGGCAATTTCTGTTTGCACATTCTTGACTTTAAGCTTTCCTACAACTTCAAGAGCTTCATCCTACACTTCCTGCATTGTACTGTAGGATTTTTCATCACTCCTCAGCCAGCCTCATTTATTAAACAGTGCTGTGTTTGATTATACTTGCCTAATTTTCTATTTGCATCCTCCAGTTAAGTTTTAGATCCACTGAAGGATCAGAAAAACTCTCTTCGATTAAAGCTTTTTTTTGTACATGATTGGTCACGACAATAATTCAGGAACAATAATTGACATCAGACAAAGGAGGCTATGATGATTCTGAGTGCTTGTTCTGGTTTTGGCTGGAATCAAGTTAACTTTCCTCATAGTAGCTGGGACAAGGCTATGTTTTGTATTTGGGCTGGAAACAGGGTTGATAACACAGGGATATTTTAGGTATTGCTGATCGGGGCTTGCATAGCATCAAGGCCTTTTCTGCTTCTCAGCCCACCCCACCATCAAGAAGATGAGGGGATGCACAAGAAGTTGGGAGAGGACACAGCCAGGACAGCTGACCCTGGCTGACCCAAGGCATATTCCAGACCATATGGCATCATGCTCCACACATAAAGCTGGAAGTAGAAGAAGGAAGAGGGACTTGTTTAGAGGCACCACATTTGTCCCCGCAAGTAACTGTGATTTGTGACAGAGCCCTGCTTCCCTGGGAATACTGAGCACCAGCCTGCTTGTGGGAAGTGGTGGATGAATTCCTTATTTTGCTTTGCTTGTGTGCATGGCTTTTGCTTTACCTATTAAACTGTCTTTATCTCAACCAACAAGTTTTCTCACTTTTACCCTTCTGTTTTTACCCCCATCCCATTGGAGGGGACTAAGCAAGTGGCTGTGTGGGACATAGTTGCTGTCCAGAAATTAACCATGATGATGTTTTTTAAAACAGCTACATTTTCAGCTAAAAGCCCAAGAAAAATCTTTCTTTGTGGCCTTAATCAATCTCAAACTTTCCCCTAGATGAAATGCACTTCTCATTTTGGAAGTATAGTTTCTTCCAAAGCAGTAATGCTTTTGGCTGGCTAACCACTACATTCCTCCTACCAAATTATTAATTATGCAATTTATCAAAGCAAGTAGTCAGATAAATGGTTTGTCCTGTCCTGTCTCCTTTGCCTTTTTGCTGTCTCAAACTTTCTTCCCACTCACATGGAAGGATGAATATCACAACATATTCTTCTTCAACCTTAACCTGAAAGAATTTGGGGTTTGGTGTTCATTACTTGAGGGTGGGAGGAAGGAGTGAGCCTTAGGGGCAGCCTTTACATGGAAAGCTAATGTGCTGTTAACAGCTACAGTGCTGTTAACTATTCTAAACCCACATTTCTGATAGGAGGTAAGCCTGTAGGGAGTTTTGGAGGGAGGCATACTCAATCATAACTTTTTCTGTACTATTTTAACACTCATTTCTCTACCATTGCAAACTCATTTGACCCTGCTGAACTGGTGGAATAAGCTTCTCAGAAATTAAGTTATTAACAATTTAAAATAAAAATTGATACTTTGGTTCTAATTCAGCAGTAAGAATATCATTCTTCTTCTAAAACAAAGGGATCTGGAGTGTGGCAATTCATATTTCACATTTCTTGATTGAACAGCAGAACTCTACCCCCTAGAACTGAAGAACTCCTTCCAGTGTCCATTACTAATAACACTATTCTAGAATCCATTCTGTCTTAAATTCTTCTGCTGTTTGTTCAAAATCAGGCAAATCACACACAGATCAACACAAAGTCTAAATCTTTGCCTTCGCCCTCATGTACAGCCACTAGCTATCCAATTTGATCAGCTTTATTAGAGAAAATGAATAATTATTCATTTGCTATTCTTCTTTTCATCATTCTCCTTAGAAAAATAATTGTTTCCCTGTGGTCTCCAAAAAACTTCATAAAGTAGTTTAATTCTGTGAGTTCAGCAGAAATGTAACTCTTAATAGTTCGTTCCGGTCCAAGGAATAAGTAATGAACTCAATCCGGCTACACCACTTCTTTATTAAGAGTGTGTTTTGGAAAGTGGAAAATACAGTCTGTCTTGCTTGAAATACTGTGATCCCACACCAGCTCTGGGTTTTCATTTTGATCTTCTGATTTCTATAAAAAAATGCATCTAAGTGAGTGTCCTGGTATCAAAGACAGGTATCTGCTAAAGAAGGCAGAAGCCTCCCTTAGAATAGGAAATGTAACCCCCTCCCCTCTGAATTTTGAAATTAAGGGGCTTTCAAGGCAAAGATATAAGAAAAGGAATAACAGTTCTTTACTAATATATAATGAGATAGACAAACAACAACAGTGGTAACCACAACAAAACAAGAACAGAAAAAACCCAAACCAATGAACAATTTAGCAGTTCCCCTTTGATGCAGTCATGGTCACAGCCAGCCAGGGAGCAAGCTGGGAAGGCAGGGATGAGCAGTCCCAAAGTGTCAGAAGCTCAGCAGCTGAATTGGAGACTGCAGGATGTCCCGGCAGGCAGGGGGTGAGACGGCTAGGTGCGGCAGGGCTGGCTCCTGGACCATGGCCAGGAGAGGCTGGCTCCCTGGGAGGGGGCAGGGGGCTCGGGGATCCAGAGTTTCCTTCCCTTTAGACACTGGAGCGGATGGTAGAGAGTTGATAGAAGTACGCAGCTGAAGACAGAAGCCTGCAGTGGTGGCAGATTCTCCCTGGAGCTCCGGCAGCCTCTCTCTCTCCCCTCTGGATGTCCAGAAGGGAAGTAATCTCCAGCTGTGCTTAGCCCCTTTTAACTAGTCCCATTCCCCCAGTATCTCCGCCCCCCTCTGAGGGGGAATCTTAGATACCAGGGAATCTCAGATAACAGGTGAGCTAGCCGCACCCATCTCAGAGCCAACTCTTTGTCTTTCTTAAGTACCCAGCCAATACCGTTCCTTAGTAACAAATGTGGGGAAAAATTCCTAAGAGAAAGAAACAAAAGGGAGAAGGATCCCAAACCCCAACAGTGAGCAATTTTCCAAATGCTTTCTCTTCTTACACTGTATTCAGCACAGAGTGACTCCTTCCCAGACCTATGTTCTGCTGTGCCTGAAGCTCAGCCCTGATGAGGACATGACCAGCTCCAGCTACACACCACACTGACTTCACCTAATGAACCCATCCCCCCAGTCCTACACAATAAAAGTCATAAAACTGTGTGCCTTTCACTCCTTAATTCTTTTCTCTCAAAATGATTTGGATTAGAAAAGCCCTACTGCTGGAGGTGTCCAAGCCATGTCTCCTTGGAAGCCACGTCTCCTTGGAAGCCACCTGCATGCTAACGTGTGCCATTGAGCAGTATGGTTCAGGGTTTTAATGGTTTTTTTGCTTTGATCCCCTTTTGGAACATGGGTTGTACCAATCTAGCACTGTCACTTCAAATTTCACAAGTAAGAAAACGAAGCACTTGCTGTGTCTCCAAGAACTGTGATGAGATGATGATGGTGATTCTACCTTGGATCTGATGATTTTCCCCTGCCCAGTGAAAACTGCAGCAATGAATGAAGAAATCATCTCTGTAGCTGACAGAACAAAACATATCCAAAAGTGTTAGTACAGCCACAGACAGGTGTTAAATGTGATCAAACATTTCTAGATGGAAAATTCTCAAAGTAATTTTTCAATGAAAAAGTATTTAAGGGGCAGAAAAAATTTGTAATAGGTTAGAATAAATCCTCCAGACTATTAGGGGTTTTCATATTATGCAAGAGTTCTTGATGAAAAAAATTTTGCCAAATGATTTTTTTAAAGTTTGATATGGTTGTATTGTTTTCAGTGAGATGATACAGGCAGCTTACACTTTGCTTGCTTACATTTTTTATCAGTTAACCCTGCACTAGGACCAAATTTTTTTGCGTACTGATGACATCAAAGAGAAAAGAGACAGGTTTTAAGGGGAACAAATTTAGGTTTCAAAGCCATGAAAGGCTCTTTAAAGCTGTCTTTACACTAAAAAAATGTAGTATTCAGTCACACTCCACTCATCAGTGCTTTCTACTGGCTAATGGAAGCTGTTTAACATGCAATATGATAAGAGTCTTTCTTCTGTGTAGAAGATCACTATCCATTTTCTAAGAGAAATATAGAACACTGGGTCCCTGTTCTGGCTGCAGACACATAAATGTAGGTGTGATGACATTTGCTATACCATCCCCTGATAAGCACTACTCAAGGCTGCATAGAATTTTCTGAGTTATTTTAAGAGGGAAGTATCGCCTTTCAAGTGGAAGAGTTATAGTCTGCATAGTATCTGCTTTCTGTCTTTGGAGACAGTGTTTGTGTGCAGAATGAGAAAAAAAAAAAGCTCACATAATGATTTTGTCAGGTTAATTGGATCCAATCCAGCATGAGATTTTTAATTTCAATTTAGATTCTATTATTTTGACAAAGATGCTGCATATGTAGGGCAAAAATAATAACTACTTTATATTACCTGCCAGGCTGAACTGATCGAAGTGATGAATTCTGAGTTTGAAGCCACTATAATTTTAATTAAAGTTAAGAACTCTGATGCAGTCTGGCCACATTAGTAAATTCCATGCCTTATTGTTAAATGATTTTTTCTATTAAAAGATAAGAAAGTTGTCACATGCATTTGTTTCATTTTAAATCTGTTGGTAACATTCAAATGTTACTCTTAAATAACTAAGTTGTTTCAAAGTTAATTTTAAGGGTTTCTTTTAAAAAGTGTACTCATTGTTCCTCCAGATATTATTTTCTTGCTACTGTTAGAACTGATTACTTTCTTTGGTTAAATATTGACCAGAAAAGCATTTTAATCACCCAGTATGCTTTCTCCAGAATAAATATTCATAGATTAAAAAAAAAAAATCTTATTCCTGTTACACAGTTGATCTAACTTCATGGACTCATATACAGCCATTTTCATTCCTTCACTGTCACAATGGGACCCTAATGGACTATGACTACTAATGGTATTTTACATTATTCCTGCCCTGTGTCTTCTGGTTCATGCAGGAGAGTAAACTCCTACTCCTACTGAGAGGTACTGCCTCAAAAGAGTGCTGGAACAGTGTAGAGGTTTCTTTTCTTTCAGTATGAGGCCTTAGGAAGTATTTTTACATATTGCCCATTGGAAATGGAGAGGTGGCAGCTTTTGGTTGATACGGAAGGGAATATAACAGCATTAGAAGCAGCTCAAGATTTTAAATCCTTTTGCTCCTTTCTAATCTTTACCTTCAAGTGGTACTCCCTGGAGAGCCTGGGTTCAAGTCTTCCTTGCTGAGCCAGTGTTCCTAAGGTCAAGGAGCTGAGTTTGACTTGCAGCTGAAGCCAGCAAGGGACCCTCAGCTGGGGATGCACAGAACTGTCAGGGGTGTTTCAGAGCTCAGGGGAGGGCAGGTGTTCATGTGTACATAGTTGGTGTCACAGATTTGTGATTGCTCCCGTCAATCCACAGGTCACATTTGGGTGCTACAGCTGCCCCAGTTCTCTACTATATACTACAGCTCCTGGAATAGGCCATGTTCAGTAAATGGTAAGGCAAAAGTGGAAAGAAAACCCCCCACTCGCTCTTTTTCCCACCCAATCCCATTTGGTTCAGTTCAAATACTTTACACAATTCAACTTCTGTGAAGGTTAGAAAGAAAATAAGCAGGCCTCTTACCTAGAAGGCAGATAAAGATTTGAAAGAACTAAGGACCTACTCACTAAGTGCTGGCTTCCCCTTACCCTGAGATGCCAAGGTCTGTGTTCTGGTATTGGGATCTGAGACCTCAGGGTTTTACAGTAAATTCTGAAACATGAGGCACAGGAGGGGCCTCTCCACAACACCTGTGGAATCATCCTAAATCCGTTCCTTCCTGAGTTTTTGAGAACTGGTTTTGTTGTTCTCACTTGTTGACAGCTCCATGCTTGCTTGATAAAGAAAGGTATTGGCCAACTAGGAAAAAATGAAAGGATGGAATGAAACAAAAGATGTCCTACATGTATATGCCTTGGCAAAAGCATAATGGTGTATAAATATCTAGGAGTTTAAATGATGGAGTTTAAAGACAGTGTTGGAATAGCAGAAGTTATCTTTTATGAAATATCAAGATTTTATCATCAAATTTTTGAGGTATGTTTATAAATATTTAAAAAGAATGGGTTGTTGGAAGTCTCTTTATCTCTTTCCCCTTATCTTCCATGTTTCCAAAATACCACAAAAGGAATAAACCACCCTTTTCTATGAATTATGTAATTGCATGCTAAAGCAGCATTTTAAAATATTACAGTTAATACCCAAAGAAGATGCTCTTGAATGCAAAATGTATCCAGAAAATGATCAGAATCATAGTTAGAAGCTGCTGAAGTCATGATCAGGTATGAGTAAAATGCCCTTGTCAGCAAGGAGTGGGACACCATCACTATCCTTGCTGGAAGGGATGGCTCAAGAGGGAACTGGAATCCATGAATTCACATTTAGGGTGCACTCCCTGGGAGAAGTTCACAGGAGATGGGTATGAATTTTTAAATAATTTCTAGAGAAAAAAGTCTTAGCAGCCGCTCCCAGAACTACTTGTGATCTGCAACCAATGCAGGCAAGCCTATCACTGCGGTTTGCACAGTCATATTCCTACTTATGCTTTTGGGGTTTACCACTGAGAATCTTTCATTGCTTTCTACTCATTCTTATAGTCCCATCACTACAAAACCTGTGACTTGCACTGAGTGCCTGGCAATGGTTACAGCACAGTCAATAAGCTCCTGGCAGATGTTCTTTGTCTTAGTTTTGCCCAGAAAGACACCAGTTTCTGTGCTCCCAGGCTGTTTCACAATGCAAACCAAAGCATAGTGAAAGCTGATTAGGACATTTACTTTGAAGGCACACTCTTGATCAAATGAAGTTTTTAACATATGTAAAAATCCTCTTAAAAAATATGATACTTTGCTTGGACATTCTGAGAGTGATAAATGAATCAAACTTCAGTCCCTATCATCCTGTGCAAATGTTTTAGCCATTGTGTTCAGGCATAAAAAAGAGAAAACAATAACTTTTTCTCCAGCAATCCTCTTCCAGGTCACTGTAGGTTTGGGGTCATTGTTCCATCCGTGGAGACAGCAGTTCTCAGGGCATTAGTTACAGCTGAGACCTAGTACTTGTTGGCAGCAGTGCCTCTATGAATCCCTGAGCCAGGGGTTTTAATGTCCTTTTTATAAAGCTCTGAATGTTGTCTTACTTAACCAAAAAAATTTTTTGGATCTGAGTTTGGTATCTTCCATGAAGGCCAAGGATTTAGTTTGGGGTATCTAGAAGTTGGGCACTACAGTATCCAACAAATAGAGAAAGAAAAAAAAAAACAAAAACAAAACAAACAAAACAAGGAAAAAAAGGAAAAAAAATAGTATCTTGTGCATAACAGAATTTCATAGAAGCTAAAAGTTTCAGAATCAGAATGTAAGAAAGAATGTCACATTTCAGATTCAGAGATATGCAGGTAGTACACTCTTTAAAGGAACACCATTTTCATTATATTTCTTACTGACTTATTGAGCATCACTAATTCCTGTCTGCTAATGACAGTGCTTAGTTGGCTGCTTCTGTCTCTTGTGCCTGCTTTCAATCTCTCACACAATCACAGCAAGTCCCTAGCAGTAGCCTTTCACAGATAATTTCAGGCATTTATTCTTTTGACCAAGAGCAGCTGAAACTCCTGTATTCACTTCTCCACAGTTTAGCAGGCTGTCATACTAAAAAATAATTAAAAATATCCACACCTCTAAAATTTAGGCACCAAACTTACACTCCTGAAATAAATTAGTACAATACTGCCAACTTTGCAAAAATAAATAAAAGTAAAACAGTTCACCATATGGGACTCTGTCAAGCTCTGTGCCTGTGGGTGTAGGCTAGTCATCCCAAAACACCTCTTTGTATCTGACTGTTTTTATTTTTAAAACATATAAAGGCAAAGCAGCAGAAACAACAATAATAATAGTATAAGGACTAACTCAGTATTTTTAATAACGGGGTATTTCCTGTGCAGCACATATATATGAAGTCAGAGTAACACTGGCAAGTGCATACACCCTCTTGCTGTTCACCCACATACACAAGGGCAAATACAGCTCAAATGACAAGATGAATTTAAAAGAATTTTTATCAGATTTTGTGATTTTTATTGCAGAACATCCTCTAGTCTGAATTATAAGGGTTAGAGACATTCCCTTATATTTTACACATATAGATTGTAACTGCTTCTACTTAATCTGCAGCATATCTTTTAGAGGGACTACCTTTTGGATAGCAAGCTTTAAAGGATGGAGAAACCTGTATTTTTCTAGGCAAATTAGTACAGTGGTTTTTTACTCTTGCTACTAAATTGCATATAATTTCTATTCTGAATTTGTCTAAATTCAATTTCCAGGCATTGGATTTCATTATCCTTATTTTACTAAATTAAAGAAGTCATTATAGAAAGTCTTCTCTCCACTGAAGTACTTCTGAAGGCCATGATCACATCACGTGTTAGACTAATTAACTACCCTGAGTCCCTTAATTCTCTCTAGACCTCAAATCAAGTTTGTAGCTCTTTCCTGAACTTTTCTAATCTTTCAGCATCCTTTTCCAAAGTGTGGGCAGAATCAGACATGTCCCTTCTCCATAGGAACCTCACTGTGGTGACAAAGGACTGTTATGTCCCCATCCTTTCTTGGAAATTCTCAGCTCAAACTTCTGAGGACTGAGTTGACCTTTGTGGCTTCAACATTGCAATGGGAATTTGCATGCATATTATTTGGCTCCTAGATGTCTGACTTTTTATTTAGATATGCCAAAAGGCATTTCTCTCTGATAAACTTGCTTAACTGCTTTGTCGTTAGAACCATATAGCAATTTACCTGTTTTTGTGTAATTTGCTATTTTTTCTGATAAGGACATTTTATATTTTCTCCAGATCATGCTTACGGCTACTGAAAAGCACAATGAGCTGAAAATATGTGTATACATAAAGGGATTATACAATTTGAACATAATGAAGCAATGTTCAGGTTGTACAATGAAGACTGTCAGCTTGTTTGCTCTGTGAAACAAAATAGCATAAAGGACCAAACTATGTGAAGATGTTTAAACTCAATATAATACACTGTTACTAAAAAGTATCTAGTTTTAATTGAAAAGTGGATCTAATCTGTGTAGCAAGAATAAATTCCCTACTCAGGCTCGTGAATTTGCACGAACTGTACTGTCACCCTTTGGGCTGCCCCAAGGAACATTCCCACGCAGCAAATGTGCAGCTCAGGCTGCATACCATGTCACATAGTCAAGGTTGAATCCTGAATACTCTTCTTTACCTCCAAATTTCTATAATTTTTCTGCAAATCTTTCTTCACCAATGAGCCTGAAATGTTTAAACACTTTCAATTCCCTTCCTGTGCCTGGATTTTATCTGTGATGTTTATTCCAATGCTGTATTTTAACTTCCTGTACCCTTAAAAAGAGGCATCCTGCAAACATAATCAGGAAAGCTAATGCCTGCACAAACAGAAATTGCAGGGCTCACAGCAGACCCCACTTTGCAGTGGGTTTGACTCACTTTTTCAGTCCTAAATGCATTAAATGCTCACTCCAAAATGATTACTTCAGTGGAGGAAAAACCATTATTTGAGATTAGTTTAGTCTGAAAGTGTACCTGTAAATTTGTTTGATTTCTGTTCAGATGACCTAGAGCCTAAAAGCAGTCAGTTAAATATCAGGCGCCAAGCAGGAGTGGGGTTTGGTTGTCCTTTTGGAAGGGCAGTGCACCTAGAGTGCCAGAAAGCATATCTGGATCTGGGCTGTATCCCAGTTGCCTCATTCCTTCTTTGGGTCTCACTGCAGAAGTTGAGGCTGGAGAGCAGTGAGTCAGAAAGATCTCAGTCTGATTTCAATACTCGTTTGGGGCTTGTTGAACAGGGTGTTTGGAAAGAAGACTGCTTTCTCCTTGTAAATGGAATGTGAATTTTATCTGCAAATCTCAGAGGGAAAATGATAAGTGGAATCCACAACGCCACTTCCAAAGTAATTCTGTGGAATAGTTGAGCTTTCAGAGCATTTAAGAGGGTACCTTGACTTACAATTTCAAGACATTTTAACTATAAAAACTATTCATTTGAAAAATGCATGTGACAGATTCTCTGTAGATTTATTGATATAATCATGATGAGCAAATTAGATGAGGTCTTCCAGGGAGGGTAAATTCACTTAACAACATGGAGAAAAGGTAATTTTTACTTAAATAAAACTCTGCTAAGGATGAACATACATGAACCCACAGGTTTTTTCATATTTTGGGAGAGAGTTTCCTCTGATTCAGACTCCTTCAAGTTTTGCTTTTCCTTCATAGGATAGCTATCTGATAAAAAAAAATTACAAGAAGAGTTTTTAAGACTGTCAAGGTGTCAGGTTTCCTACTTCAGTATAGTGACATGATTAATTCCTGGCTGACATATAGGCACTTTTAATCATGCTTAAGAGATTTCCATGAGAGGGAAGGTACAATCACTGTATCCAATACAATAAAAGTTAAATTACATCCCAGTCTAATTAAGATTGTATACACTGAGGAAGCAGCTGGATGCTCTGTTAGAGCAAATAGATTGTTTTCCTATATTCAGAACGCATAACTGGAGGAAGAACATGCTCAGACATTACTCTGTACACATGCATAACCCAAAGTTCAGGAGCATTCTTTCCAGTATGGAAGTGCTATCTCTTCTTGATTCCTGAAAAATCAAGGGATTTCTTCTCAGGTAGTCTGAAAAAGAAGTACTTAGATCATCTGAAAATTTCCCAGGCTAGGGACACAGGTTCCTGGCCTAAGTCTTGTTAGAAATATAAGTCATCATTTTCTTTGACCTTAATGAAAGCAGCGTAGTTAAATCCAGGGTAATCATTTTATGAGACAGAGCTACATCTGTCCAGAACACTCACACAATAATCAACTGAAGGAAATTTTCAGTAATGTCAGAGTAGCAGAAGCAGATTGGCAGAACATACCAAAGCCATAGCAGATAGGCTGGTATGCTTATTTGTCGCATGACTATCTAACTTCCATTGAAGGTTTCCAAAATAGAGAAAAATCACTTGAGTTTAGAAAATAGTTATTCTTACAGCTGTTACTCTAAGTGCTGTTTGACAAATAATGTATTAATATAATATAACAAATATGAACTTAGTCGTACAACTGTTCCCGGGAATGTGCTCCTTATTTACCCATCTGTGAAAATAAATTCAGATATTCCCTTGATAATTGGTACAAATGTATCGTTATGTTAATGACCTCTCTGGAGAATGAACTACGAAATGAAGTTTACTTGGGAATATTTCCAGAAACATATATAATTGCAGATTTTAGAAAACACTTTCTTTGAACAATGTGCACTACTTCCTGTGATCATCATTCTTGTGCATACTTATCTTTTAATAGTCCCTTTAGAAAGCTGATAATTCTAATCAGAGCTTGCATAATTTCTGTTTAACATTTAGGAAAGTTAGCAAGTCTTCACCAAAGGAAAACATCTCTGGCAAATAGTACACCTCAGCTCATTGCTGAAAGAGATATATGAATGTATCACTGAGCCTTTTCCTTTTCTGGTAAAACTCATGTTTTGTTAAATCAAACTAAATTTAACTATGGGAAGTCTGGAGATTTATAACTTCTTAAAGGAAATATTAATATTCCAAAGTATGAAATATACAGGAAACAGAATTCTTGCCAGCAGACAGATATAATCATCTCTCTAATCAGCAAGAACATTGGTTAAAAATAAACAGCCTTTGGTTAATGGCTCCATCCTAGTGCACTTCAGCTGGTGCAGTTCCAGAGGCAGTCCTGCACAGGGACAGTCACAGACCTACACACTTCTACCAAAATGCAATCTGGAGCTTGAGCTGGCGTAGTGGCAGCCCTCTGGTTCTGTCACTGTGAGATTTAATGAATTAAAGACTTCCTCTTTTTCTTATTGTTACAAAAATTGCTTGCTAGAAATGCTTTGATTATACTCAACTGCCTTTAATTTCATAGAGGCAGAAATGCCTTTTACTGATAATGAGAAGCCTGAACGCTTCTTGGCCCATGTCTACTATTGCTCTCAAAATCACAATTTCTGATACTATGAGGTATTCATGCCGTCTGCAGTTTGACTAAATTTTTTTCCTGAATCTTATCATGCATAAAGAGATAACCTGAAATAACCTAGCCCACTGGTGCATGTGAATACAGATTATTTTATTATTTGTGCCTTCTTTAATTGTATCAAACTGTTTTTAAGACTAATATGCAGATGGATATTTACAGTATGTAGTTTCAGCATCTTGAACAAACAAGTTTGAAATGTTTTCAAAGCATTTTGATGAGTAAAAGTATAAGCAAACTAATGTTGTTTGTGCAGTAGTGGGTGAGAGACAGTTTCATGTGCACTTACTTTTTTTTTTTTTGGTAATTATATTTAATTGAATTGCTATCTGTATAGATAGATACAGATATCTATAGATAGAAGATTTTACTGCAGACTAGGTTGTTGATGCACTGTGGAAAACCAGACTGAACAGAGTTAAGAAGCAAGGTACAGGACTACCCAGCTTCTTGTGGTGTAATGGGGGCTTTGAGCATTTCCTTGTTCCTATAATCTTTAACCTACAGAGATCTTCAAGTTATAGCTAAATACACTTCTTCTAAATGAAAATGTATGTGATTTTAGCAAGAATTAGAACACAGCATAAATACAGAAGAAAAAAGATGGCTTTGTGGTTAGGATGTAGCAGTGAAATTTAAGAACCTGAGGATGTATCTTCCTTTGTGTTGCATTTCACTGCATTACATATGTTAATGTAAGGCTATCATCAAAACCATACATCCTGAAAGTTGTTGCTTTCAGGAAGAAAATAACTCCATGACAAGAATCACAGAATACTGGGTTGGAAGGGACCTCAAGGATCATCTAGTCCAAACTTTTTTGCCAAAAATACAGTCTAGACAAGGTGACCCAGCATCCTATCTAGCCGAATTTTAGAAACATACAACACTGCACAATCCACATCTTTGTTGTCCCCACCCCTGAATCATGGTGGTAAAAACTCCCCTAAGCCTTCTTTTCCCAAGACTGAACATAGGCAGTTTTCTCAGACTTTTCTCAAGTGACAGATTTTCCAGTCCTTTGGTCATCTTTGTGACCCTTCTCTGGACCCTAATATATTCTCTGAAACTAGTATTTATCCCTATAATAATGCCCATTGTGAATTCCAGTGAGTTCAGAGGAAATTACTCAACATCTCCTCTGTTCCTTGCAGTGTAAAATAAGCATAATACCTGTAAATCCACCTGTTGGGTGTATTTGAAACAAACATACAGATACCTGGAAAGAAGAGGCTTCAAAACCACAAATCCAGAGAAGCTTTCCCAAGTCTTAGATACTGTCTAGATGTTGTGCATGCCTCTTCCTGACTCATCAGACAAATTAGATTTCACTCACCATACCTTTGACTTTGGACTTGTACCACCACCTTATCTGTGATTTTCTGGATTTGTTTCTTTACCCTTGTCACTGCTGTTATTTCTTTTCAGGCATCAGACATGTACATCATGTAGCTACTTAAAGCTACTACCTGATCATTTTAAAATATATTTTTTCAACAGATTCTTAAAACTTATTTAGAAGAGGAATAAGAGTTAAGTTGTTATGTTATTTCTATGTCTTTAAAACATATACAAAAGGGACAGAAAGCATCGACTTTCTAGATATGTCATTTTAAAATAGGATCTTGATATATAAGGCAATCTAGAGATTATTCATTAATGAAACTCTAGAATTTCTCCTTTTTTCCCAGAAAATTATTACTTCTCAGATATTTCAGGATAATTTAAATAAAGCTTCTTTATGAATTCCAAGTACATATTTGTACATCAAAAATTCCTAATCAAAATAGGATTAACAAAAACTCCTTATAAGAGATAAACAGATCAGCCAATGGAGATTTGAATCACTAAAGATGCAATAAACAGATGTTCATCCTGAGACATATAACTCATACTCAAAAGATAAATTACTTCAAGGCTTTCATTACAATGTCTTAGGTAGCTAAATTTTCTTTTAAGGAATTGATGGGTGCCTGCCTGAAACAAGATGGTCAGCCCTGGGCTGATAGATTCCTTTATAATCGCAGCCCACAAAATCCTGCTTCTTGCTTCTTACTCTCTTTTTCCTCAGAACAAAAAATTAATGGTACAGAAGAAGTAAGGAACTAGTTTCTTAATTTAGCACTGACTTGGCAATTTTTAGAGGCTATACTACATTTGGAAGGATATCAAATAGTGACTGTTTGAAACTAATATATATTTTTTTTCTCTTGTGATCAAAGGGTCAGATTGGGTGGTGCATCAATCCTGGGTTTCTGTCTTGGCACCTGTACTTCAGAGAACTCTTTAAGACCAGGACAATTTTGACTGTATGCCCTATTAAGTGCAGCATTGGAAAATACAGCAGCAGCACTGTTACATTGTAACTTCATATATAGTCTGTAGACATGTGTACATCTGTGAAGAGGAAAACCTGTATGTAGCTGTTTCATGCTCCCCAGCACCATCTGCAACAAATATTATCTGCTCAGCTGTGTCTCTACAACAGTCACTCTGTCTGAGCAAAGACACTCTCTGAGCATGAATTAAGTTACCCTCAGCATGAAAAGCAATTTATTGATCCAGTCCCTGATAGATATCCTTTTGACTCAATTTTTACCTACTGTTAGCAAACCATAGAACTTTAAAGGGAAAAATTCAATAACCACTGTTCCTCTTGGGTACTGTGTATCTGGACAACCTAGAGCTTTAAAAGCATATGAGCTTCTAAGAGGAGTCCTATTCTGCACTGGGGGAAAAATGGCAAAAAAGAAACAGATAAAAAGTGGTACCTTGCTTTGTTGGGAAGATCAAGATTTAAATCCTTGTTTTTTCTTAGTCAAATCTGAGAGAAAATTTTAAGCAGCATCCCAATTCATCACCATCAGGCTGTAAGCTATTTATTTTCCCACACTTCAAAGAAAAGAAGGACATGTGTCAGTCGCAGGGCAAAACAAAAAAGGAGCTGAAATCTTAGAAATACTTCCAGCTTTAAGATGTATAACTACTGCTTGCATTTTCCTTTGGAAGAAGTATTCCTCAAAAGAACATATTCTTCAAATGAACAATGCCTTGATTTGTGACGACAACCTGTTTATGAAGTTTTTGTTACAACAGGAGGATTCCTGCTTTTCTGTTTGCTTTAAAGTGAAGACAATACACTTTTGAAAGCCTTTTTGTCATCCTAGCGAGGTGTATTAGCCAGGGGTTGGGAGCAGAGCCTCCCTTTTTCCATATACAACTTCCTTTTCCCTCCTCTCCCCCATGTCTAGGTGTATTCTTTCTTCCAGCATTGCTTAGGAAAAAAATGTTCCCATTCTTTCTTCACTCAGAAGAGTGATCAGAGCTTCTAATCTTTATCTAATATGTGTGACAGGTTGGACTCAGGCCCTGGCTCTACGGCAGGATCTGACAGCGTGTGTGCCCCTCTGCAGGGACTGGCTCTGGCGTGCCGCTGTCAGCGCACAGCCATTCACATCCGTCCTACCTGCCATACTTCTTGTGAGCAACCATTTGGCCTCTCTCCATAGAGCTTGCTTTGCCTTCATGCCAGTTAAACAAACAATAACTATTTTCTTTTCCCTCTTCTTCATTTCTTTCTTGTGTTATTGCTGTTTTAGTAACAGCAGGTGAGTGATATTGGCAACAGTCTTCCCACAAATGCCAAAATACTAATTGCTTGCTGCCACGGGACAGTATAGTGTTCAAAATCCCAGGATTCATTGCTCTAACACAAAACATAAGGACTCCTGTTAACACAAATACAACATATTAATATAAAAGAACAGTCATTAAAGATAAATGGCTCCAAATGCCCATTACATAACAGACATATGCAGGGGTTTGTGATCTCAAATACTCACATACACTCAATATTTACAAAGAATTACATTCTTCCACATTAGCAGTAATACAAGGATGTTTATTTTGTCATGCTTAGATTTCATAAAATAACATCTTCAAGTATAACTTCCCTATCCTCAGTAAAACAAGAAAGCTTTTGTGTATTGCAGAACTAACACAGAATTCAGATCCTGAGGAGTATCTTAAATATAATGAGAGGAATAAATAATTCTATGATTTTAATATGATTTAATACAGAATACGGCAAAAATTATAAGGCAGCTTTTTCCAGAATTTCTTCAGCAAAGTCGTAGCTGCCAGAGGAGACACTATGAAAATTATGGTGAAGATAAATTATGTGATGTTGCCCTGACTTTACAGTGTTCAGTGTTTTCTTGTTAGACTTTCTCTCTCATGGCCATGACTTGTTTTCTCTCTATTATCTATGTTTTCCTAAATTGTAGCTGTGTTTACAGATTCCAGTATACTGAGTGAAGAAATATGATTGACAAATACTTTGACCAAGTGGATTATAGGAGGTGGTGATTTCTACCTCCAATCCACGGTGATGTGTGAAAACATATAAATAAAGTCGGAGGGCTCTGCCCTCTCTCTTCCTGCTCTCTCTCCTGCTGCGTCTGTGTGTTCTTTGTGTGGCTCTCCTTCAGGCCCTCGGCCTAGCAGGCCTGCCTGAGGAGTGCCATAATGTGAGTTAACAAAAATCTGGGATCAGAGTATATTCGATGGATTCAGAGCAGGAGTTGAAGTTAAAGAATGACACATAGACAGAAGGAAAGATTTCAGAGCACCAGGAAGTGAGAAGCCCTATTAAAAAGTAAGAATTTTATTCCAGATTCTGTTCTTGACTTGCAAGATGATCTTGACATCTCTGACATCTCTTGATGTCTCTGTCAGTTTTGGTATAATGGTGTGGTAGTTTTCTTGCAGAAAATGCCTATTAAAAAGATGCTTTCCACAGATTTGTTTGTTTGTTTTCTCTGGAAACAAAAAATCGCTGAATCTCCAAACATGTTAAGTAGAAAACCCTGACACTTAAAAGAAAATTTAGAAGTTCCAAAAGAGTTCTTCCTTTGCATTGCCATCAAGGATTTTTCAAGGAATGCTATGACTTTCTGAAAAAGAAGAATAAAAAAAAGCGTTTGTCAAGAAACACATCTTCCCATTAAGTTTTACTAGAAAAACACAGAGCAAGTTTGGCCAGCCAACATCAGTACATGCCTACTCATCTATCTATCATGAAACAAGAGCTTCTAGTGCCCAAAAGGATGTGGTTTTCAGCTGACCAGGTGGACTGAAAGACACAGAGGTAGCATGTGACAAGTTCCCTGCTGAGGGTACCCCTATCTCCCTGTAGTCTCCGTCAGCAGCATGGCATACCCTTGGGTGCATCCATGACAAACCTCCTAAGAATACACAGCTCAAAACTGTTTTCTTTTAGCAACAACTCAACATGATTCCTTCAATGACATTCATTTATTTCAATCACTTTGCTTTTAATTAGTCCAGATGATGGTTCACTGCTTTCTCACGCAGCTCCCACTACCTCCTGTGTAAACTGGCAGGGTACTGACAAGACTGTCTGCTCAGCTGACAAGATAGAATTGTTTCTGGATTCATTCAAACTGCAGCACACTTAATGACACACATCTGATAGGGATGTGATGAACACTGCACAGTGTACAGAGAGTTAATTGGCACAGCTTGGACCAAAATGCATGCAGGACATAACAGCAGATCTCCAGAGCCTGAGATGGGGACCTTCACCACAGAGAACATAAAACTGGCTACCATGCCATAGTCATAAGATAAGTAAGGTGGAAACACCAAAAGCTGGTGTACAGATCACAAAGTTCATAGGATCTCCAAGAGTCTCTCTGAAATGCCTTCCTTACTCCCTCATTGCGTGATGAAACCAATAAAATGTGACTGACTTCTCAATTTCAACACATATTTGTTTCCACTTCACAGCTAATTCTTTGGGGTTTTTGCTTTCTGGCTTCCCGGAGATTCACATGGCAATGTGTCAGTTTTGTTTTGCTAATGCAGGACTGGTTTTGGTGCTAACTGTTCACACATTCCTCCTGAAGATGTCTGTAGCTTTCAGCCACTGGTTTGGCTTTGACTGAGACAAAATTGAGGTTCTCCTAATATTTTCCTGGCTTCACTGAGACTGAAGTTAGTTTTTGAGAAAGACAAGAGAGGGAGCGTTTGCTGCTTTCACTCTGTCTTTACCCCCTTGGTACATAAATAAAGCATGAACAGTAATTTATAGCACCTCTAAAATAATCTGCTTGTTATCTGTTTGTGCTCATTATTCGTTCTATTGAATCCAGCCTAAATAAACTCTTCTGTCATGGCCACAGCTGGGCAGTTACACCCTTCTCATGCAGAAAAAAACCCTAGACGATGGTGAACTTGATTCTTGCCTGACTTCTGTAGTCATGTAAGGTAAGCGGATATGATGAGGGATAGTTAAATTTACTTATAAGGAGTTGATCGCTGCCTGCCTGAAACAAGGTGGTCAGCTCTGGGCTCATAGACTCCCTTACAACTACTCAATTTTTCTGATATATGGCTTAATCATCAAGTCAAGACTGCTTCCAGGCCTAAGTCTAGTTTTGTGACATGGCTATCTGGTTTGAACTACAGCTTTTGCAATGATAACTTTTGAACTGCAGTTCGGCAATACAAATTAAGCAGTGTAATCTATCATGACCAAGTATCATCCAGAATTTCCCAGTCATAGTTCCAAGGCCTCACAGTTCCCCTCCCAAAAACCCTGCTCTTTTTTCTTTCCTGTTCTTGTTTTCCTCAAATTGAAAAACTAATGGTTCAGAAGAAGTAAGGAGCTAGCTTCTTAATTTAGCAATGTATTACTCAGCAATTTTTAGAGGCTCTAGACTCATCTGCTTGTTATCTCATTGTGCTCATTATTGCTTCTGCTGAATCCAGACTAAATAAACTCTTATGTCATGGTCACAGCTGTGCAGTTACACTTGCCAGTCACATGCATTCTCATGAAGAAAAGATCCTAGATAACTGTGAGCTTGTTTTCTGTGAGCTTGTTTTCTGTCTTGTGTAACCATGTATAGGTAAGTGGTTATGAATTGTTGTTTTTCTAACTTAATAGTTTGCACTTACTTTGGGAAGACATAAATATAGGAAAGCAGAAAGCACTGGAGAAAGATTAAGTCACTGGAGAGCAGGATAAATCTTTAATAGCTCTATGTAATCCATGTAAATTAACTAATCTAGAGCAATTAAATTTATTAGAAATAGCACAGGTCTATGTTGATAGCTTTTTAAATACTTTTTCTTTATTTTACATCAAAGGTTACCTTCAACTGCTGCAAACAAAATGAACCACGTGTTCTTTAAGAAAATATTTGTTATAAAGATGACTATCCTTTTAGTTAATCTCTTTCTGACTTAAGTCATTATTTAGATAATAGAAAAAGTAAACTTTTTAGGTAAAGGCATTATTTAGAAGACAAAATAGACTTACATGTATGCAATAGGATACTCAAGTTTTTTCACACATAAGAATTTTTCAGTTTGAGTCTAGCCCTGAAATGGGTGATGTTGAGTTTTGAAAAGCAGTCCTTCATAATGCTTGTTAACTTGTGACAGGTAGTCATGTAGTGGCTGTCCTGGAATCTCAAATGCTGCCGTGACATCTCTGACCTTCCTTGACTGCTTGCTAATGAATAAATGTGCTCCAGCACCGTCTCCCTGCCCATGTCCAGCACCAATGGGACCAAGTGACAATGTGAATTCCTGCCCACACCAGCACTTGTGCTTGTAACAATTCCTTGGTATATACAGATATGAAAAATTATAGCATTTTCCAAGGCCAGACTTAAGGGGGTTTTGAGGTTTGTGGGGGGGGTTGGGGTTTTTTTTAATATATCTCTATCGTCTATCTATCCATCCATCCATTTTTGGTATACTATAAAATTAAGAAATTGAAGGCAAAAACTACGGATGACCTATCTGAGCTTTTATTTCTGATCTGAGAATCCTAAGATTCAGTCTGTGACTACTGATACTTGTCTTTAGTTTCATTAAGAGACAGTAAAGCAGCATTTCTGAAAAAAAGTAAAGAATATGCTTTGTCCCATATTAGACATGCTTTGAACCATTTTAAAATGCTTGGCTTATGTAACATGGCTTTTACTGAGACCTGGGATATAAGACAGGAGCAAAACCCAAGAATATTTTCCCAATAAAGTCAAAGAAATCTCTGCTTTTCTAATGTGATGGGTAGTGCTGAATATCAGCAGGATACATGGTTAAATTATTATATAGCTTAAAAATATAATATAGTAAATAAAGAACAGCATAAAAAGTAAAGACATTATGTCAATTTATGAGTATGCAAACCACAAATGAGAAGAAAAATGCATGTAACAAACATTTATGTTTAAAATTAGAAAAAAATCTCAAAAAAGTATAAAAACATGCTACTAACCTATGAGGGAATAAAACCGTTCCCTGACTTAGAGGTTTCCTAACTCAGAGGCCAAATTAGCATCTTAAAGATTTGGGGGTTTGCACAGATGGAAAGTCTCAGTTTGAAAACAGCTTCAAAATCAGAGAGACACTATATTGTAATAAGCATTTAGTTAATAACATTAACATAAAATTAATCTTTTTAGAGTAAATAAATCTCTAGTATAAAGAGATAACCATATGTATAGAAAGATAAGATCCCTAAACTACCTTTGTGATTTTTAACCTAGCTTATTTTTTGTTTGTGAGACATTTCTGGTTTGATGGTTCCCTATCACATAATTTCCTGTTACCATCATGAAAACAAAGTCAAATAAATGCTGCTTATTATGGTTCCTCACATTTGGTTAGCTTTTCCTGATTTTATATTCTCAGTGACAAATATTTTATACAGGTTTTGTATAATCTTATATCATTTAACACCTATAGGCTGACTAAGTGAATGAACATAGAATAAAAGGGTAGTAGCAGAAGCATAGCAGGAACAAATGCTGCAAATGCAGCCTGCTCTGAACATCTGCACAGGAAACTCTGCATTAAGGGAGTGGATATAAAAAAATGCTGCCCCTCATAGGCTCATCCTTTTGTACTTGCTTCCTTTATGTTTTCTATGGTATTTGCACCTTGATATCTGGAAGACTTATAGTCCTTTAGAACTACTTTCACAGGCCTGTAGAACTCCACAGTGTATAATGTACAGCATTAATCTCCTGCTCTGAAATCATAGTTATTTGTGTGTGTTTGCGTGGTATAACTTGTACTGACAGAAGTTCTTCAGTTGTGCTTCAAAGTCGAAGGTTTTCCCGTCATTCTTCACTCAAGTGAATACTCAATATTCTTGCTGTGCCAAAAGATAATGGAGCGTATTATGCTAAATCATTTTGTTTACATTTACAGTTAAGGCCATAATATTGCAATGGCACAACGAAAGGCTAGAGTTCTGTAAAGGTATAGAGTTCTTGAAAAAATATTTCTACAGACTGTAAAATTTCATTACTCCTGCTACTACCTCAGGATCCAGGATCTGCTTTCCTGAGGGCTTCCTAAAAGGCTTCTGAAAGGCTCTACATTTCCTTTCTATAAGAATTCCAAACACAATAAAGAAGGAAGTTAATCAGATCAGTTAATCCGATAACTCCATGTTTTGTCTTTTTCTATTAACATTCCATATCTAGCAGTCCCTGTCTACTCATATGTAAATTTGGAGAAGTTCCTTTCCTACCTTCTAACTGACCATGATCTCTGTGAACATATGCATGCTTATCAGTATAAATATGTACATTTTAGGCCTTGGCTTCACAAACAGTTAAACTAAATACTTACAAAATATACACAATAGAATCCTGCATTTGTTAGTGTGATTCATGTTTAACACTAGTGTGTAATAAATCCATGTCTTTGTTGGCATAACTGCCTGCTTGGACTTTTTAGAATTCTCAGAATTAAAAAAAAAGGAAATTGTCAATCTTCTCTCTCAGTTGTGTTACCCTGATGAAAAATAATTTCTAGAAAAAGTTCCACACCAAACTTTGAGAACAGGTTGCCATAAGCAAAAATGAAATGTGTGGGAATGTGGAAGTTATGATCAGTCAAATTACAACAAGCACAGAAAGCTGAGGGAAAAAAAGGAATAATAAGAAAATTCCATCTTTATTTGTTTATTTAAGTATAAACTTAATGTTTATGTGGCACATCCTCTGCCTGAATCTTAATCTGCATAAGTGCAAAGTGTTTTTCAAATCTGTCAGTTTCTTGATCAACTCTCCTAACTAATTAAAATATCTGCTGGAATGCCCCAGAAGAATATAGTATTTTATGGGTATGACTTTTGCATATGAATATGAATATAGAAAATGTATAAAAATCCATTACTGACTCTGAAGCGCATAATTAGGCTCAAACTGAAAGTTGTTAAAAAAAAACCCCAACAACTTGATTTGTGAACCTTTTAACTACACAATTCTCATAAATTTAATTATACTGCAAATTCAGAAGAGTGAGATTTCAGCACTTAGAGGTTGCCTTTTTTTTAAGGATCCTCAAAATAGATCATAAATACTAATTTATTAACCCATGAACTCATGAAAAAATGGTCTCCCTGCCCCTCCTTCCATCTTTCCTTTCAAGAAATCTCTGTTGCTGCCTCAGCCCTGGAACCAGCATATTGCTGGGCCCCTTGAAAATAACTTCAGCCATATAGACAAACCTTTTCTCTCTGAATAATTTCCACTCGAATATACATATCTTAAGGAAGCTGCCAAATCCTTTTCCTACACTGCTCAGCTGCAGGGATTTTGCTGCAGAGATGGCATCTAACTATGCCTCAGGGGACTTTTATGAGAATTTGTTAAGACTCCTGAGGATGAAGGCCAACCATAATTGTTCATACTTTTTTCAGATCTCAACAGGAACTCAATTGATTGCTCTCTAATCTGCAGCAAGACATGCTCTTTTGAAATGATATAGCACCAAAATACACATTTTTCTGTACTGAGTGAATTGGAAAATCATGTGGTTTTAATTAGCTGTAAAAGGACAGTACAGCAGCTGGTACTACAAAGCACATGAAAAGATTTGCCTTCCTTTGGTTTTGCACTTAGAGAATCAAGAGTTAAGTGCCTGCTTTTGTACAGTGAGTGATGAATGTGAATTATGTGGATTGGAGAAGGCGTGGGGTTTTAAATACAGACTCTTCCCATTTCACTTTGGTGCTGCTGGGTGGCTGCTAATTAACTCCTGCTCTAGTGTCTGTTTCTGGATCATTACTGAAACTGTGTTAGTCATAGACTCCCTGAGATGTTTTACAACATTTCTTGAATAACAGGCAGCTGGTGTACAGTGACAGCACAGCACACAGGCTCCAGTCAACTGTATACTCACTTTTATGCTCCCAGGCAGAGGCAGGCCAGACAGAGAAACCTGCAGAAAAATCTCTGAGAGGTAAAAAAAAGGAAGCACCTCCAGAGTGGGATTTCTGCCTCCCTGTTCTGTAAACTGCTATGGTCTGAAAGAAAGAAACACATATTTCAGGCTGCACATTTCCCTTCCTTGAACGTCTTCTTTTGGAGAAGCTAAGGAGCAGTGCCAAATATGCTCTATTAATATTTCTTGAAGCTGTATGAATTTGTGTCAAGTATTCAGTGGTACTCACTTTAGGAGAAACAAACTTCTCTCAGTCTCCAGCTTCTCAGCAATCTGCATTAGCCTCACTCAGGTGAAAAGGATACTGCACAGAAGCACTGAAGATTGGAATGTGCAAGCAATGAACATTAGAGGCCAATTAATATTTTCTCTGTTTTGCCAGAGTTTGCCTTCAACCTTTGAAAGCATATACAAGCAACTCTTATAGAACCATGGAATCACAGACTGGCTTGAGTGGGATAGGACCTTAAAGACCATTTAGTTCAAACCTTCCTGCCATGTACAGGGACATGTTTCACTACACCAGGTGGCTTAAAGCCACACCCAACCTGGCTTTGACAACTTCCATGGATGGGGCATGCACAGCTTCTCTAGGCAACCTGTTCCAGTGCCTCACCATCCTCACATGTGAAGAATTTCTTCCTAATATCTAATCTAAACCTACCCTCTTTCATTTCGAGGCCATTCTCCCT
The DNA here is from genome assembly GCA_013400735.1 of Pomatostomus ruficeps. Taxonomy (NCBI): domain Eukaryota; kingdom Metazoa; phylum Chordata; class Aves; order Passeriformes; family Timaliidae; genus Pomatostomus; species Pomatostomus ruficeps. Next base: position 25,794 of record VYZT01059410.1, on the reverse strand, counting down.
TATCCTGTCACTACATGCCTTTAAAAATAGTCACTCTCATCTTTCTTGTGGACTTCCCTCAAGTACTGGAAGGCTGCAATTAGGCCCCGAAACCTTCTCTTCCCCAGGCTGAACAATCCCAATTCTCTTTGCCTTTCCTCATAGGAGAGGTATTCCATCCCTCTAATCAACTTGGTGGCCTCCTCTGGACTGTCTCCAATGGGTCCATGTGCTGGGACCCCAGAGCTGGATGCAGTGCTCCAGGTAGGGTCTCACCAGAGGAGAGAAGAGGGACAGAATCCCCTCCCTCACCTGCTGACCACGCCGCTTTGGCTGCAGCCTGGGACACGTTTGGCTTTCTGGGCTGTGAGCACATACTGCTGGGTCATGTCTAGCCTAACACCCCCCAGTAACCCCCAAGTCTTTCTCCTCAGGGTGCTCTTGAGCTGTTTATCCCTCAGCCTTTATTGATGCTGGGGGTTGCCCCAACCCAGGTGCTTGCACTTGGTCTTGTTAAACCTCATGAGATGCCTGTTGACCCACTTCTTCAGTCTTTCCAGGCCCCTCTGGATGGCATCCTGTCCTTCACGTGTGTCAACTGAACTGCTTAGCTTGGTGTCGTCATTCCCATCATCTTCTACTTAATTTGTGGATACACAGACTAAGGTTTATACTTTTCCATGGTTTTTTTCCCCTTCTCACTATCATTTGCAGATACTGGCAGCATTTACTCAAGCTTGTACAACTTCAGTTCCCTTCAACATCCAGCATCACCATTCCCAGTTAGCAATACTGAACTATTATAATACCACAGAAATGGAAGATGTATATGAGTATTAAACAGCAAATATTGTGTATTGTTATTAAAATCATATACCCTTCAAAGAAACCTTAAGGGTCTAGAAACAGATCACATTTTTTATCATATTTGCATAGTTTCATATCTTATATTCTAGGTACTAATGCGAAGAGTTTCTATGTTTTCATAACTAATCTGCTATTATCACAGAACATTTTGCCGACATGCTAAGATCCTGGCTAAAGTTGCAGCCACATAACCAGAGATTTCCTATGTGTATACCTACTTTAGTACACCATTCAGACTGATTCCTCTAAAGCCTTTTTCTCCTTCTCACAATTTCTGTGCAAATCACTACACTTTCAAAATATTCCTATAGTTTTTTTATCATTGTTTCTAGCAAAAATAATGGAAATTGAATTATTTAAAATAAGGAGTAGCAAACACAGGGTTTGAGAAAAATTTCCAGGTCAATGATCAAGAAATAGTACCTGCATCCTAAAGGTGGAATTTCATGAATTGGCAGAATGCTGATTTGTTGCAATGTGAAGGAGTATCTCCAGCTCATTTGATACTTCACTGAAGAAATTCCTCAGTGTGTTCTCTATATGAGAATTGGACTCAATCAATTTCCATTAGTGGAAAAGCTATCTCTGGGAAAAAAAAAAAAACAACCAACGAAAAAACAACAGCAAGAAACCCCCAACAATTTTTTAACTCACAGAAACCGCATGTGATTTTCCTAAACCTGTCAAATATTAGAATCTTCTTGACTTAAACCAAACTCAGATGTGGAGATACTAAGGATAAATGAATGGATATTTGTGTGACACTATTCCAGAATTAACTTCTGGTCCCCCCAGGCCCCTGAAATTCATTCTTCCAAGGTATTTTTCAAAACAGCACCACATAAGCCACTAGATGTGTTGGGTAGTGTACCCCATATGGTACATACACCATAGTGGCTGTCCACATAGATCCCTCAGCAGCACTGCAAATTCAGCTATAGGGACATGGTGGGTTAATCTTGGACAACTGCCAGACACCTATACAGCAGCTCTCTTCTAAATTCCCTCCTAGACAGGAAGGGAGGAGAAAATAAAATGGAAGTCTTGCAGGTCAGAACAGAGAGTCCACTCACTGAGTACCCTCATGGGCAATACAGACTTGACTTGTCAAGAATTAATTTAGCTTATTGCTAATAGGTAACAGCATTGGATGGTGAGAAATAAACGGCAAAAATTAAAACACCTTTTCTTCACCTCCTACCTATTTTCCAGGGTCAACTTCACTCCTTCATTTCCAGCTCCACTTCCTTTTCTCCAGTCCCGGGCAGCAGAGACGGCCAGGACAGGGATTGTGGTCAGTGTGTGGCAGTTCTTCTCTGCTGCTCCATCCCCTTTGCACTGCTCCCTGCTCCAGCCTGTGGCCTCCATGGGCTGCCATCCTTCAGATTAACCTGCTCCAGCCTGGGGTTTCCACAGGCTGCAGGTCCTGCAGGGCATGGCCACCTGTCACTGTGTGACTCTCCCCGGGGGCTGCAGGGAAACTATGCTCTGGTGTCTGGAGCACCTTCCCCCTGTCCTGCTACTCAGTCCTTGCTGTTCATTTTGCTGTTTTCACCATTTAAAAAAATTGTTTGGCCCTTTCTGAAACAGGCTTCCCCCAAAGCAGCCGGAGCACGGCTGCCGGGCTCAGCCAAACCCCACAGTGGGCACCTTGGAGCTGGCTGGGATCAGCTGTGCCCACTGAGGCAGCTCCTGCCTCTCTGTACAGAAATTCCCGCGGCTCCTCACCACCAGCAGCTGGCAGGAGAGGTAAGGAGTCTCCTAAACCACGGTTTGATGCATCTCAGGAGTGCATGGCCTATTCTTAAAAGCACATGAAGTAGGTCAGATCTGAAAGGGATGCAGCTGTCTGGATACTTGGACCTAATGGAGCTTGACCTACAAATTTCTGATGTGCATTGGATGCCCATAAAATGCACTGGAATATGTATCTAAAGTTCATTTTTATAACGTAGAATCAATTAAAATATGTGCTTCAAGAACTGAATCTTACTAAACTGAATAATCTAAAGGATTTGTTTATCAGTTTTAAATATTCTGTCATAAATGCTTAGAAATTTATGCCAAGCAATACGATATGACTGGTTTCTGCCCAGCAGACCCTCTCCCAATCCTTCCATTACCACATCATCATCTACACCTGATTGATGGCGCTTCAGGGCTTCACAGTCTGAGATTAATGACCAAGTTCCCATGTCTTGGTCCTCTGATTTTGATGGAAGAAGTGGGATTTGAATTGTGGAGGTTAAGAAAGGAAAATATTTTTCCTGCCTTGCAATGGCTGAAAGGTCATTTTTGAGCTCAAGTTGTTTAAATAATTTATTGTGAGCTACTGAGTCATAACAGAGTTACTGATCTGTCTTTTACTACAGTGACATTCTATTTTTTCAACTCTGTATTTTTTTATTCTATGGTATTAAATGGCTCTCAGTCTGCAGTAACCAGAAATGTTTAAGTGTGCTGCAACTGCATACTGACACATCAGATCTGTACCTTTTACAGTGTGTGTAGCAGAGAAGTGCTGTGGTGGGATTACATGCTAAACAGAAGTGTTTTGCTTGGGAACAGCATTCATCTACCAGCTTTGAGTGCATTATTTATTTTCTAAGCAGCCCGTGCACACTTTGCAACAGACGATTTGAGACTCCAGTGCTGATCTACTTTTTTTCATTTCTGCATTGAGAGCCTTCCTACCTCATTAAATTTGTTGGGGTTTTGTTTGGTTTTTTTTTTTAATTTTTTATTTTGTGTGCTTCAGTGTTTTGTGAAGTCTAGGGGGTTGATATATACCTTATTATAGTTCTTAGTAACTCTGATAAGTTGCCTAGAAGATAAAATTGATAGTATTTCACAAATATAGTTTTGTATTCAAGGTAAATAACAAAATATTTTTATTTTCCCCATCTAACTTAAAACATTTGCAAGTACTGAAGACATTCTGGATCACATTACCTGAGAAAATATGGAAATCCAACTGCTTGAAAACGGTATCTACCAAAATTACTTTCCAATTTCTAACTACTTTGATAGCAGATTTTTCCCTCACTATAACTGCGAATGCTTCTGGTTGCGGTTGAAAACAGTCAGAACACCTTTTCTCAACTAAGACTGCACAATCCTCCTCTTCACACTTCCTCTTTTTTCCTTGTCTCTTTTTTTTGACCCTGAACAATGACTATGGACTGGAGCTATGGCCTCTGGAGGGATATGGGTCTCATGAGAAAATGGTCCCGCTGGCAGAATTTCTGTAGTTCAAGAAATGAGGAGTAGTGTAAAACTGTCACGGAAAATAAAAAGTATAGGAGAAAAAAGCCACAACAAACCACATTTAAAGAAGGAAAGATAACGCTGGATCCTATCATGAAGCTGTTGGCCTCCATGCAGAGCTGGTCCCTATGCTTCTTGTATTTTGACCACATAGTCTGGTTGAGGACAGAAATTCATCTGTGTGGGCAAGGGACCCACAGGCTGCCTTCCAGCTCTACAGCCCAATTCCCCCATCAAGCCACTGGAGTTTCTTCTCATGCAGTTTCCTCTCACCCGCTCTGCACAAAGTGTTCTGCCCACGCTGAGGTGGGGCATCCTGAAGAGCTTCTTCCCAGCACAGAAAAAGATGGAAGCTAAAAACAAGAAAGGTAAAAGAGTATGAGAAATCATAATACTGAAAATGAGCTATGGAAAATCTGCTTTTAAAGGGAAGAACTTCTGTTAAAATGAGTGTACACTCAACTTATGCTTCTGCTGGGAATTAACAGCTGTCAGGGGAGGAGGGTGATAAGTATATATTTTTTGTATCACGTTAAGAAGAAAACCTTCATTTCTACTTTCCTCATTATTAGATTTACTATTGCTACTGCATGCATTTCACAATTAGGAAATAATGATATAAAGCTTACAAATGTCTTCAAAATATTAATTAATTGTTTTGGAAGTCTTTCCCATTATGTGAAATCAAAGTGTTACAAAAATCAAATTAGCAAATATTTGGTCTAGAACTTGAATTGCAGTCTTGACTAGACCAGCTTTATGTAGGCAAGGCCCCATCTGAACATTCTTTTCTGCTTGTATTTGTTTTTCTCACAAACAAGCTGTCAGATGTTGTATCCAATGATGTCTGAAATTATCAATTTGGAAAATTGTGATCCACTGTCATCTTTGTTGGACATTCTTCGAAACCATTATGAAACGTGAATGAAACCATATTCTTTAGATGTATTAAGAAAAGGCACAAATTGTGTCTCATTGTCTCAGCTATGCTTAGTTGGTGGCTTTAGTGTGACCCTGATCATCAGCCATTAACATGACTGATTTTGCTTGCACTACAAGGATCACCTGAGTTTATGGAATTGTGTGTGGTTTGCACTGATTTACGTGATGAAAATTGGTTAAAAGGCAGTTTTAATAGATTGTTCCTAACTTGATCCCCTTTTTTAGACAAGATAAATAATTTTCTTAACGGGTAAATCTGCAGACTTGATCTATTTGGCACTCAGGAAAGCTTTTGGCACAGTGACACATGGGAAATTGTTAGTTAAGCTGAAGAGGATGAGGATTAGTAAAAGAATGCCGATACAGTAAGGCATTGGACCAAGAGGAGACAATGAGGTGTGTTGTGTTGACAAATCATCAGGCTAGATGCCTGCTGCTGGTGAAATTCCTTAGGGAGCAGCAGTTGCTTGGCCTTAGCCAAAATGAGGCATCTTCCAGCTGAGGCTCTTGCTGAGACAAAGTTTAGAGGTGCTGCTGGGGCTAACTGACGAGTATCTGGTGATTGGACCAAAAAAATTGAGTGACTATAAGGTCACACTAAGGCACAAAGTTAGACATACAGTGAAGCAAAACAGGATAGAAGCTAAATACAGGAATTTCTGTTGTGAGGTGGGCATTATCCCTTGGAAACAAAAGATGCAAAAGAAATACTTGCCGATACAATTTGACCAGAAGGTAACTATCAGCCAGTAATGTGATGGAGCTATGGAAGCAGCAGAGTGGACACTGGCTTGCAGTCCAGGGCACTCTTACCACTTTGAGCTGTATTTAGCTGTATTTAATACCTTGTCCAAAACTGGTATATAATTTCACCTATTGAAGGAAACTCAACTCAAAAAAAGAAAAAAAAAGAAAGAAAAGAAAAGAAAAAGATAAAAAAATGCAGCTAGGTTAAGCAGAAAAGAAGAGCACCCCATTTACAAAATAAGAATATGAAAGCACAGGATTAGAATAGCTAAGGTATGGAGGGGACATTATAAAGGCATTAAAACACAGGAGAATGGTGAGCTAGCTCAAGTCAGGCTAGTGTCATCAGGTACGACGAATGGGAATAAAGTACTCAGAAGTAAATTAAGGCCTAAAATTAGAAGTTCCTAACTATTACAGAACGAGAATCTGCTGTTCCAGAGGAGTAAAATGGGCAGGGGCAAAAAGTAAAAGATTATTTTTATCATCTGATCTTTTGAATGAAACTACATGATTTCAGATTCCATGTAATGAATGAAACCACAGACAAGGACATGATGTCACCCAAGAAGGTCCTTCAGGGACAACTTCAAGGAGTGCTCAGTTGATTTCTTAATGAGCTTGTTTGTATCTTAGCTGCAAATACACAACCACAGAGTATCCAGAGGATGAATGCACATATCCTGGGAACAGCAGTGCCATAAACACAGGCACAAAAAGCACAGTAGTTCAAAGATGCAGAATCAGCTTTTTGGTAGTCCTCAACAAAAGTGTATGTTGTCCATCATTTGTCCAGTCATCCAACTGCATGGTGCTCACTAGTACATCCCCACCTTTCTAGCAGCACTGTTCTCTGCGAGGGCTGGCATGCTCATGGTGACTTGGTCTTGATCCTGCAGGGGATCCCACGGCAGTTAAGTTCTATATTGTTCAGTGAGAGGAAAAATAAATCAAAATGTTGAGAGATATGCAACTTATGATGCCAGATTTGCTTCTTATTGCCACAGATACCTCATAAAAAAAACCCCAAAACAAGTAAGATTTCCTAGTTTAAAAAAAAAAAAAACAAATAACCCCCCCTCAAAAACAAAAAAAAACCACCCCGAAACAACAACAACGACAAAACCAAAAACCTCAAAATCCACCAAAAACCCAATAGCCTTCTAATTCATCTTCACCTCTGTGCCTTCTTAGGAATACAATGTAAAGATGTGTATTATACCTAGGATCTGTACTGTGCAGGTTTATACCTCTGGTCTCTGCTCAACTAAAGATCTTGTTAAAATCAATGGATATTTCCTGTAAAGAGTACTGTTTAGCAGTGTCATTGCAAAATTTATTCCCATACCTTAGGCTTCCCTAAACAGTTCCTTGCCTGCTGTGACACCTGCTTCTTTACACAGACATTGTCCTATATGGATTTTCTAGGATCATTGATTTAATGTGTATATGCTTGCTTCAAAGGCTCACTTTGCATGACTCAAGGTTAAATATACTTATGTTACAAAATTGCACTAGGTAACTGAGCCCTGATTTATAAAGTATTGATATGTGCCTTAAAACATAGCAAACTCAAAGCCAAGCTGATCTCATCGTGCTTTGAATCTTAAAAATAATGCAGTTTCTAAAATACATTCTGCATTATATACATAGATGACTTTTGCCAGAGCCTCAGAAATTAATAAGGCTGCAGTAGATACAAAGCTATGTATTTTTTGACGCTAGTCTAGTCATAACATAATTTACTATTTAGAGAGGTTTTCCTCCCCCTCATGAATGGTCTATGCATTATAAAGATCTCAGACTGAGATTACCTTAGCTATATTTAGTGTACTTACAACTGGGAAGCCCTTACACAAATTTAACAGTTAATACAAACAATGAAGGGGAAAAGATGGTTGAATTTTCAGCTACATCTCCAGCGGCACAAAAATAAATGCACTATTTCTAATATAATCTTGGAGGTCAGGGGTGCATCCTGAGAGCTCATCTCCGACACATGGGGGTGCTAAGCCCTCGGCAGCTGAGGTGCAGAAACACCAAGGACAACCGCACTGCGAAGGGTCACCTGAGACGGCTCAGTCAGAGGGACTTGCAGCTGTGCTGAAACCCCAGCTTCCTATTACAGGGGACAGAGCTTTTTCTGATGCTATTTTGAGATGTAAGGTAAAAAGAAAAGCATAGGTGGACAGTGAAGCAACATACCCAGAGCTCAAAGGCAGGGGAATCTTTGCAAACCAAGAGATCTTCATTTTTTCATATGTAAGTAGATTTCATTTTTTGCTTTTTCATCCCACAGGAATTTTTTTAGAGTGTTGTGAATTATCATTGAATTAATTTAAAACCAGCATATTAACAATCTTTTATTTCTGAGTGTTGAAAATTGATACCTGAATTTTGTATATTCTTTCACAGGCTCTGGTCATGGCTACTTGTCACGAAGGATCCTATGGCATGCTCTGTGAAAATCCTGGTGTAAGGACATATGACGCAGGTGATTCTTCCTCACTGAATGCATAGGGTACAAGATGGACCCCAAGTTTTTAAATTTTTTTTCTGAAGGTAGTAGATTATCTAAACAACATTATTTATAAGATTAATAGAGAATTGGTGCCCTCGAAAGGATGCACTACTGTTTATGTCCTCCAGAGCGCTACTTTGTAACTTTTCTCTTACAAGGAAACAAGAAATACACAAGCAGGCAAACGGAACACACCCCTGACCCCTTATGCCGCGGCAATTTGGCTGCGAGCAACGCGGCCCGCAAAAACAAGTGCTAAGTGCTGAACTTCTTTTGTGGTGAATGATTTCAAGTTAAATGTATTAATCTTTTACAACAGAAGAAACATGCCAGTATGAGACACCTCAGTTTGATACAGTAAGTTATCATATACCTTTACAGGATCTTTTAAAATGCAGATTTCTTACATTCTTCTGATACAACATGTTTTAATGGAGTATAAGCATATATTAATAAATTATTTGGCTTTCTATGAGTTTGTAGCATATTCTGATTAGCTGAGAGGGGAGAATATTTTACGCAGACCTTTCTAAAAGCTGATAGTAATGAATAAATACCATATTAATATATATTACAGAATATATATTACCTATATGAGGGTATGTGATTTGGTTGATGTCTCATTAAGAGGCATATTTAATATGCAACAGAAAATGATTTACTCTCCACAAATGGGACCACAACCTTCAAGCAATAGCTGCTCACATGTCTCAATTAAATCCAATAAAAAAAGATTAAAAAGAGAGGGGGAGTGAAGAAAAAAAAAAAGTGAGAAGAAGCCATCGCAGCCTGACGGAAGGCTTTCCCACATAACGGCATCTTCTGTGAGTCCTTGCTACTTCGCAGGTTGTTGGCAAGGGCGAGGGATGGGTCTGGCAGCCCTCTGCTTTTAACTCCCTGCACGCCGGGGCGGGGGCTGCGGGCAGACTCCCTGTCGCTCGTCCCCGCCCGCCCGCGCCCCGCCATCCCCCGCAATGTCCCACCAGCTCAGAGTCGCCGCGGNGTCGCGGACGGGTGCGGAGCGCCCTCCTCCCGGCGGCGCCCGGCGGGGGATGTTCCGGCCGCCGGGGGCGCGCCGCCCGTGGGAAGCGCGCTCCTAACGCCACCTGGGCGCCGCGGGGAGCGCTCGGCGCGGAGCGGGCGGTCTGGGGCCGCCGGGAACAGGGCAGGTAGGAAAGGAGGAGAAACGCTGGTTCGGGCGGGTCTGAGGGGCTTTTGTGTGTTTGTCCTCTCTTGTGCGCGTGGGTGTCACCCGCGGGGAGCGGCGTGCGGCGCAGCCCGGGCCGGCAGCGCAGCGGAGCTCCCCGCGGGGAAAGGTGTGCGGACGGGCCCCGCCGCGAAGCGGTTGAGGAGCCGCAGAACCCTCTGTCCGCCCGGGGTGGGGGGCTGAGGCTGTGGCAGCGGCGGCGGCCGCCGGAGGGCTCCGCGTACCGCGGCGGGGCTACCCCGCTCCGGGGGGACGCGGCGGAGCGGCCGCTCCCGAGGGCTACTGCGCCCTTCGGCAGCGCGGTGCGGTGTCGCCCGGCCTGCGCCCCGGCTCCGTGGGGCTGGAGAGCGGGGCTGCACCGTGCGGCGTCCCGNGCTCGCCCCGGAGCCGGGCTGGACGTGCCACCGGCTTTCGGGCTGGTCCCGCCGGGGCAGTGAGGAGTGCGCGGCCTCGCCCCGGGCAGGTGGTTGATGGTCCCCGCGGCTGTGCGCGGTGTCCGCTGCGTTCTGCTTCAAACGGGGTTCCTCGGGACTGCGCACCGGAGTGTGGGCTGTCGTGCGGCTGGAGTTTGGGAAGCCATCGGTGGGTTGGGTGTCCGCTGCCAGCGCACCCACAGGAGTGTCTGAAGCAGAGCCCAAGTGTTTACTTAAAACCAGAACTAGCCGTATTCCCTTCGCTCTGTGAGTGTCGGGGCAGAGAAACCCCAATGGACTTGTGTGCAGGGCTATGGATCCGCTCATGTGGGTTTTCTGACTGATTAACTGGCTTCTGTTTGCCTGTGATTACTTTGGAAAAACGCAAATCCCGGCTAATATCTATGCTGACCATATATAGAAGTAGTCGCAGACAGAAGTACTGTAACTTCAATATTGCTGACATAGGTCGAGAAACTTTAAAAGCAGTAAGCAAAATCCGGGATCTCTTCTGAGGATATTTTTGTCTAAGGGATATATTTTCTGGTGTTTGCATCCTACGTTGACTGAATTATTTATACTTTTTGTTTGTTTACCTGCCTATACACCTCAAAGTTAGAGAATGATAGATTGATTTTATTTTGTGTGCCACTATTTAATCTGGGAGTGTTTGGTTTGCTTACTTGTGTTGGACCAGGACTGCAGTAGGGAATACTGCTTTTTCCGGAATGGAAGCCTGGTTTGGTGGCTTTCAGAAACGTGCCTCAACTTGGAAGTGAACAGGTTGCTTATACAGTAGCAATTTTCCATGACATGGAAGAAGTATTGTAGGGTTTTCTGATGTTGTGTGTTTAGTGCTCTCTTTTTATATAAAAATAATACGTTGGGCTGGTTTTTTCTTTTTTTTAAGAGCTCTGCTATTACCAGAAGCTTTTATGTGTACATTATTGTCCTATGGAGCAATGCGAAGACTACATTTTCCAGTGCTGAATCTCATTGAAAGTAATGTGCTTTTATTTCGGTGTCATGTGCATGTTAACAGGATAACTCTGGCAATAGAGAACAGCAATCTGTAGACTTGAGCTGAAACACTGAAAACAATTCTCTTGGACTGTTTTGGATGTAGCAGTTTTGCTGGATTTTAGTAACAAAGAAATGGAATGCTCCAGGGATAATCCAGTATGAAATTCATCTGACTTGCTGGCAGCTGTATCTAAACATGTTGCAAGTTCTCTTCTACCAGACACACTTTGCCATCAAAGCCAGAAATTCAGTTTTGTAACCTTTCATATTTAATTCAAAATAAATAGAACCTAACCTAATTTATTACCGAAACTGTCACGAGGTGTAAATTCATCTCATTTTCAAGTAGATGAATTGTAACTTTCTGGAGGGAGCTGATTGCATACCTTATATCATATATCTATATATTGTCAAGTGCAGTGCATTTTTTTTTTCTGTTACTGAAAAAAACCCATCTTACTCATAGTAATATAGTCTGCATCCAACAGGTTATTAATGTTATTTTAGAGTAGCAGTCTCAGAGGTAGGTTTTCTTAGTGAAAACCAACTATGACCACATGAAACATTATAAACACAGTGATCAATGGTGCCTTGAATTACAGTTCTAGGTATTAGTGTTAAGGAGTAAAATGTCTTGGTTAATTTGTAAGCTGGTCTAAAAAATCATCATACTTACAACACTCTTCATTCTAAACCTATAGTAGCTGGTCTAAAACTATCCAACCTCCCCTTCTTGAATTAGTATTTGGCTTTTAGTCTTAATGCTATGAATGTTTTCAGGGTCAAATCCTGAAATGCTAAAGAAAATCTTGTGATGACTAATGTGGAAATTTCTTCCACATGAATACTACAGCACTATGGTTCTTATGCTCATATCTTCTATTCTGCCTCAGTCTTGATCGTAGCAGACAGCTTAATTGTGTACTTTGTGCCAGCAATTACTGTGCTTACGCAGTGTTATGTGACTCAAAAAGGAAGGGATGCAAAAGGTGCTTGACACTAGGAAAATGTTTGAAGGGATCTGGATGACCTTAATTAATATTATTCATTATCATATTACAGCTTGTTTGCCATTAAGAGGCGATGGTGTTCTGAGGACAAGACAAAGTATCTGTGCAATATTTGAAGGCAATGAAAGCTCTGCTCAGTACATGTAAACGCATGGTTGCTTAGTTTAGTACCAAGTATGATATAATGGTTTACTAATATTAATGGGATTCCTTACTGTAATGGCAGATTTTCATCTCATGAAGATATATAATTGAGCTTTAAAATAAGGAGCAGGATGTATAAGATTATGTGGGGGAAGATATGCAATGCCATCTCAGTACCCTTATCTGTATTTAAGTACCATAGTTTGTGAATATATATCAGATGTTTAAATGGATCTGTAAGCTTGGAATGAAAAGAAAGAGCCTGGTAACACAAAAGTTGTCTGTTTCACAAATCCATTGAGCAGTGTTGCTACTTTCTCTGTGACTTTGTTCTATGTCTTTTTTCTATCGAAGAATATCAGTTCTGCTGGGCTGCATGGCTGCTGTATGTGTGAAACCATCAGAGGTGCTGGGAGAGTGTCCATCACCTATACTTCCAGAGGCACAAATTGTGCCTCCCAGTCCACCCAACAGTGTTGCAGCATATACAAGGCTATGTTCTCGATGGTGTTGGGGTGCAAAACAGTATAAATAAATAAGCCTGGCGTGCCGTGATTAGATTAAGACTTCATGCTCAGGAGTTGTTTATGTCTTATTTTTGTTTTAAGAGAGGATAGGAGCAGGCTGCAGTATTTTCTATTTCTTTTGCGTTGGTTGAGTGCCAGCAGAACACAACCCCGTCCATGCAAGCCTGCCTAGGAGACTCAGTGAGGGCAATGAGAAAAGCCATTCTCCTGCATGTAAAATGTTGAAATTAGCGTATATAAAATAGGCAACAATGAACGGTTAACCCGCTTGCGTAGTCTAAGTATGTGGTTTCATGCTGGAGGCATCTGTTGGTGTAAAGGAGGGAAGGCTTAAGTGAGTTTCTTTATTAAATGTTTGCAAACTGAAGGCAAAGTCTTTTCTAGGGTTGGAAAATCTTTGGAAAAACAAAAGATGTCAGTTATATTACAAATGATATATAATCAGTTGCTGAAATGAGAGATAGAGGTAGTTTCATACTTCTCTAAATTAATCTTGATGGAGATAGTTACAGAGAAATATTTAATAATGCAGCCCCAGTATGGATTATCAGAAAATGTTTTCCTGGATACGACTTGAAAATGTAGATACTTGTCAATGCCATTACCTTCTGTTTTCTGTGCTTTCTTTGTAAAAGATGGAATAAACAAAAACCTAACTGTTTAATTTAAAACAATTTCCTGCAAGCAAATTCAAAGTTTTGTTCATTTAGCCCAGTGCAATATAGCATTGTAGCCGCAGTATCAGAGTTCCATCTGATAAATTGACTGTTCTTTGTTGTGGGCATAAGCCTGGCGCTGATCTCCAGGAGGTTATGGCTGCTCTCCTAGTTTGTAGACTGTTCTTGTGGGGGGTTCCAGGATTGTCCAGTTACGTTCAACAAGCTCATGGACTTGTACTCTATAATGGTATATATTTCTATGATTTCTATATTTTTCCTTTCTCTCTCTGGATAAGAAGACTGTGTGATGATGTGTAAGGTTAATCTCTCACTTTATTTGGATGATAATCTGTCCTTCTTCATTCCCATGGGAAGAAGATTAATTACGACATACAAAGGTTTATAATGCACAAAGTCAAAAGTTTACCTCTTACAAATAAATTCATAGATGACTGAGAAATTTGAAAGGAATGAAAAAGGATGTTTGAAGTTACTAGGACATGTCTTAAAGAAAACAATCTAATCTTGGTGCCGGGGATTGGCCAAGAGGCTTTGTACAATATTGTTTGCCTGTTGAGCTCTACCAGTGTTTATGTGTAACATTTTGCCCATTACGACCTTACTTAACAGCGTTAAGTGTACTGGAGCCAGATGCTGAGGGCTCTTCTCAGACCTTTAATGCTCCATATGAAGTATGAAGGGACAACTTTTCAGGTCAAGTGTATGAAGTTGTCACAACATACATCGTCCTGCAGCCTGTTCCTCCTGTCTGTCCTTCTCGTAAGCAGGAGAAGACCCTTCCAGCATCTAGGATTAATGTGTTTTAAGAAAGCTTCCCAACATTCCTGTGTGAAGGTCTGAGGTATCAGCTGTAGCAGCTAAAGGAAATAAACTTGACACTTCTGAAGGGGAGAAAATGCTATCTATCATCCATAAGGATTTATAAAAAGCCTCCATTATTTCATTATGAAATAAGTAAATTTGAATTCAGTAATTATGTGGGTTTCTAGTAGCGGGAAATACATTATTAAGGCTGTCAAATCATACATTAAAAAAATCTCACTAAATACATGTTGAAGAAGTAAAGCGTTCCATTTCCTTCAGCCTTGCACTACAGACACAGAGCCACACTATATCCTTTATTGGATTGAAATAACAACTCAAGCCTTAAAAAAACCAACAAGCCAAAAAAACCCCAAAACCGTAAATACCTTATAGAAGGTGCTGGGCTACTATAAAACCAAATAATTTGGTGAGATAATAGCAGTCTTGGTGTAGAAAATTAATTACCTCTTTTGGTTTCGTATGACCTGGAAAACACTTATCTGCTTTGTGGCTGTTAATCAGGGATGAGAATACGCAGGTCATTATCTTGAAGCAAAATGCTTGCATTCACTAAAAATTCCAAAGAAAGGTCTCTGCAAAACACTGAAAGAGCAGTGCCAAATCTGTAGAGAAAAGTGTTCAATTCCCCTTCCTGATACGAGAGGTAGAGGAGCTTGTCCCACAGGGTGCCGTTATGTGTGAAAGGAGACACATCCCTGTGGTCTTATGGGAATTCCTGAAACACAAGAGAGTCTGAGTCTGTCTCGAGGTATTATGGCAGCAATATTCCTGCTGCATGTACTGAGGCATGAAATATCCATTATGCTGGCTCTTACAGCTGCAAGCTCTATATTGGTCACCTATGCAAAATCTGACTGCCTCTTTTTTGTTTTTCTTTTTTTGGCCAGAGGCCTTTTAGCACTTTCCCATGTTTCTCTAGTAAAAATTAATAGTGCTAATTGCCACTTCTTTTATCATTAATTTCTGAATTAACACGAAGTATTGCTATAGCAACAAATCCTTTCGAACTCTACTGCAGACAATTAGTAGGAGAATTCAATCTCAATATGTAATAAGCACAATTGTAAGAACTATTCGAAGGATTAAGGAACTTTCTTTTTCAAAAGAAGGGGAGTAATGCGAACACTCAAAACTGTCATGAAGGAACAGAACTTGAAAATTTTCAGCATTCTCTTCTTATTAATCATCTCCAGTTGCTGTACAAAGGTGCATAGCTGCTTTGCACACTGTGTCTCCTTGGAGAAAAAAATACATCATTCTGTGGAATACTCTGGAGATTTTTATCTCTGATAACAATGTTTCAACATAAACTGCTGCATCTTCTCTCCAAGAATGGTTGTTCTTCAGCCCTGACAATGGATGTGCAGGAAAACCCTAAGTAGGTTTCAGGATTAGCTGGACAGCAAATAATCCAAATTTATGAAGTCAGAATTAGATGGTGCTTTCTCTCTGCTTTTTCACCAGTTGAAGCATCTTTCTCATCGGAAGGGGTTGCTATTTGCATTTTGCCTTGTCATCTCTTTTGATAACAGGCAGACAAGGGAAGTTACGCATGTATGCACACACAAAAATCAGGAGGCATAAGGGGTGTGGAAGTGCCAAATACCTGATGAACACTGGAATAAAAGGAAAAGGTCTTGCACTGCAAGTCCATGATTGATGTTATTACCTGTGATAGATTTTGAAGTAGTGAGAGCTTATAAATCTTTAGGGGGAGCTATGCTCCTAAGGATGCTGATAGCATTGAAAAAAGGTTGTGTGAGAAGAAAGTACAAGGACAGGTGAAGGGCAAGAATGATAAAACTGTAAATTAAGGAAATGAAGAGGATAGTCAAAGGAGGGGCAGTGCTTGTAAGAGGGAAGTCTGAAGCGAGTATCCTGGGAGCCTGTGATTCTTGCATACATACAGGGCAGAGAAAAGAAGGGGCAACAGTAAAAGACACTGAAAGTAATGGAACACTGTGACTCCAGGTGCTGAGGGGAGAACATGCCTATGGTAGATATCCTGGAAAGGACATGATAGTTTCCTGGGGAGGAAAGGTGGTTTTGTGAATTCTTCCTTCACCTCATGAAGTGAGTGACTTTGTAATGGTGCTTCAGTGGATGTCAAGGCTGCTGCTCCTGTGTATTATCAAAGTATGTTTCTTTATATGCAGTGCCCCCACCATCTGTGGTTACCCTGGCCGGACTGTTTGCCTTGCAGATAATACCTGGGAGGAGATAAATACTGAAAACTCGATTGCATGCCAGACCACACCTCTGCAACATTCTCTTGTTGGAACGCCTCTTCTTGGAGAGCCCTTCAGAGCCCTCCGCATAATGTCAGAGTTACCATTTTCGAGCAAAGTTTTAAATTTCTCTTCAAGTTGTATCTCCTGGTTCTTCCTTTTATTAGCATAGTGGTGTGGCTTTGTTAACTGGGAAATCTTAAAGAAAATTCTGCAATAAAGGCTAAAAGAGTATTACAAAAGACAACCGTGAAGAAATGCTGAGTGTCTTTTACTTCCAGGATTCTTGGAAGACAAATGATCCCTGGACTATTTATTTATGTAAATATTGTTCTAAAATACCTATTGCAGAAAGCATCTGGTAGCTAAGATAGCATCTGAGGAAAGACAGTTTAGCAGTGTCTCTCCAGGAGAGATGGAAAAAAAGAAGGATTAGAGTCCTGACTTGGGCTTGGAGCTTCTGAGGTAGATTTAAGGAGACTTAAATCTAGTTTGGAGGCATGAAGAGAAGACTTCTGGATGTCAAATGTGTTTGTATTATTTTTCTGATCATTGTTTTGTATAAAATTGTCTTGCATTTTCTGTGGAAAGAGATGGAAAAAAATCACTCTTAAGAAAAAAAGACAGATTTTCTCTGGAAGGCAGAAGAAATTGATCTCTAGTGTCTGGATACAGTATTAAAAAAGCTAACGAAGAATGATTTTAGAGCAAACAGTGATGAAGGGTCTGCACTGAAGCAAATATGTGTGAAAGAGAAACTTACAGGACTGCAATTTGAGGGGTAAAGGATTGTGCTGTAGAAAATAGTTGCTAAAAATACTACTATACAATGCAAAGTGAACTAATATAAATAGAAAAGCAATGAGAATAATTTGTAGATCCCATTTCTGGAAACTGCGGTTCAATAACTGCTGGCTGGTGATGATGTTTTAGGCACATGTATTGGTTCTCCTTTTCCTTGGTGTTAATCTGCAGTGTAATATGAGGATGTATCAACAAGTCTGAAGGCAGTGTCTGACTTCCCTGTTGACAGAAAGTCATAGGTTCGTGCCTTGGATTTCCCTGTTTTTCCTTTTCAATCATACATGTAGCTTTCACTGGAAAAGCATAATGCCTACTAAGACTTTCAAATAAAAATATGAGTGATTGTTAGTTTTCCTCTCCTTTTTGTATCTCGTTTTGGGAAAGCAAGTATGTGGAAGGTGAAGATGAACTGTACTTTTCAGAAGCAGCAGACAGTGTTTATACTGTTCACTACTGAGTCAGTAATTTTCATTCTCACTCAGCTCAATGAAAGGTGTGTTTGTTTGCCAAAGGGAATGCTAAAGAGGCAAAAATGTGCAAGCAAGATTGAAAAAAGGTTTATTGGGTTCATGTGGCTGGATTTTGGTAGCAGGGGTGGATGCAGGGGCAGGCTCTATGCGAAGCTGCTAGAAATTTCTCATATGGCAGATGAAGCCAGTGCCAGGCAGCTCAAAGACAGTCCTGCTGATGGCCAAGGCTGAGCCCACCAGTGATGGTGGTAGCAGCTCTGGGATAACATATTCAAGAAGGGGAAATGTTATTGTGCAGCACAGCAACTCTGGTCAGTGAAGAAGGAAGGGGAGAGCAGAGATTCCCTAGGAGCCTGAGGGGAAGCAGCTGTCCCTCTGCAGCTCATGGAGGGCCATGATAGAGCAGATATCCACCTGCAGCCCATGCAGGAGACCTATGCCAGAGCAGGCGGATTCTTGAAGGAAACTGACTCTGTCAAGCTCATGCTAGAGCAGGCTTCTGGCAGGATCATGGAGAGAAGCCTATGCTGGAGCAGAATTTCTGTCACAATAGCCCGGATTAGGTTTGCTTGTGACCTTGCAAGGGACAGTTGGAGCAGTTCATGAGGAAGTGCAGTCTGTGGGAAGGACTCCGTTTGTAGAAGTTGGCAGAGGACTGTCTCCTGTGGGAGGGACCCCACACTGGAACAGGGGAAGAGTGTGAGGAGTTTTTCCTCCTGAGGAGGAAGGCACATTAGAGGCAATGTGTGATGAGCTGAGTGCAGACACCCGGGGAAAAGGTGTTTCTAAGATTTGGGTTTAATTCTTGTTATCCTGCTCCAATTTTGACAGGGAAAATTTTCCAACTTACTGCCGAAGTGGAGTCTGTTTTGCCCATGATGTCAATCAGTTAGTGGTGTCTCCCTGCCCTTATCTTGACCTTTGTGTCTTTTGCTGTATTTCCTTTCTCTTGTTCAGTTGAGGAGGGGAGTGGTAGAACAGCTTTGTGGGCACCTGGTGTCCAGCCAGGGTCAACAAAAGGTTTATAAATACAGTAGTAGTTTGTTCATCTGTGAAAATGGTAGGAGATATAAAAGTAAAAAAAAAAAAAAGGAAGTGAATTTAATATATAGAAACCTTTCAGTTAGTCTTTAAAAACTGACTAAGATGTGTTAATTTTCTCCTGCAATGTCTCTAGTAATTTTAGATTTTCTTTTGTGGTGATGTTTGCTTGAACACTTCCATCTTGAGCTAGATAGAAGATAAAAGTTACAAATTTGTGTTAATTAGGACATGTAACTATTGTGATTCTTTCTGTAATGTCCAAACTTTGAGAACTGATGAGTTTTTTGTGCTGGATATCCAAGTTTTAGATTCAGGTCCAGTGATCAGAAATATTAGGTGTTTATTTTCCTGGTGAAAAGTTCATTGATGTATTCATTCAAATCTAATTTTCATTATTATGATTCTGAAGCTCATATTTTATATGAGCTATGTTTCTTGTTAGCACCACTTAAGCAATCCATTGTTAAAACCTTATTTTTACAAGCTGCATAGAAGAGAGCTTTAAGGCTATTTACCTTTCCATCCAGTTTGGGGAAGAAAAATGTCATTTGTCATATTCACTTCTGCATTCGTTGTGATGTATTGAAGCTGAACAGATAACATGATTTTTACTAGAGTATATTAGTCTTCTCTCCCGTCTTCCTCCCCAATTAACAATGCTAAATGAATATCATGACTCTAGAGAGACGCTTTTTCCCAGAGTGCTAAGCAGGCATGGATTTAGTTTTGTAGATTTGTATTACACACTTCCTTCAATTAGGTTTTAAAAAAAAATTAGTTAGGTTGGAAAAAACCTGAAAAAACTTACAGTCACTCATTTAAGTAAGTGTAGGTTGAGTCTGACATCTAGAAATTTGGTTCACTAAGTAGGAACTTGGAGTGCAGAACTTTTGTGAAGTGTTACATGCTGAAGCTTTTCGGGGCACTGAAATCTGCTGCTGCTGTTATCTGGCGGGATCAGCTCTTGAATTATGGTTATGGTAAAATCAAACTTTTAAATGCCTGAAATGGAAAAATGATGTGACTCTTGTAGGCTGACAGCAGCAATCAGGAATAAAACAAATATGATCTCAAGTTAACTCGAAATAAAAGAGGACATGCAAAAGCTCATCTTGCCTAATTTCTTTCCCACAGTTTTAGTAAATATACACAATTTTAACTTGCTGTCATATTTGCAAGCTAAGAAAATGGAGTTTCAAAGATGAGGATGATCAGGTATGTTATTTCCATGAAGAAAATATTGGAGTTGAAACAATTTTAATGTATTTATTACTTTTCAATGCAGCTAAATATCTAATACCTAGCAACCTGCTAGTATTGGCATGCAGAGGTCTTATCCTCGTTACATCAGGAAACTTTCCATGGTACAGTGAGTCCTACAGGTGATCACTATCCTTTTATGTGTCAGATATGATCAATTTTTTTTCACTTTTTATGTTGTTATAAGGGATAATACATTCCTTTTAAAACAGCTGTACAGTGTTGCTTCTGCTTCTCTTAAATTTCACTGTCGTACTGATTTTATAGAAGGTAAGAAGAGCAGAAATTCCTTTAAAAAAACCCAACAAACAACAACCCCCACAAAAAACCCCAAAAACCCAACAAAATCCAAACAAAAAAACCCCAAGACACAACCCTAAAATCTTATCCTTTTGATTTTATCAGATGAGAATGTTTCCATGATATGGCTCACATAATGGGATGGGTAACAATTTATTTGCATTGTGTATTGATTTATGTAAAAAGAACACTAGAATAGTGAGGACAGTTGGGCTGCAGCCTTTTGTGGTTGTGTGACTTAGATGACTCTGATTCTGCTTTCTGACTCTGGTTGGAATTGGGTGTTGCAATGTCATTAAGAGAGAGTGTTTCTGAATCTTAATGCTGGATGTACTGAAACCCTGGATTTCCAGACTGGTCCTTTGAATTACTCAGATTTAGGGGTTTTTTTTTGTTTTTTGTTTGTTTGTTTGTTTGTTTGTTTAATTGACCATGTGTTTGAAGCTATGGTTGTGTTTCTTTTTAGCCTTAGCAGCTATTTTCCATTATAGATTTATTTTTTACTACTGTAAAAATAACTTTTGATGGCCTTTCAATTTTGCAATTGGTAATGCTGCTGCTCCTGATCTGAGTGCAAACAAATTCAAGGCTTTGTGGACTCAGTGGTAAGTGACTTGAACCTACATTGTTAAATTATTAATTTTTGCATGGATCGTGGAAATTCTTGCACCTAACTCATGGCGAGTTGCAGGTTAGCATTGTCAATTTAGGGAATGTAAGATAATTACCATACTGTTTTTGACAGAAGTACTAAAAATAAAGATTTCTGTAGGGCATTTGAGAATTTAAAGATTAAGATGATAGGTTTGGCTTGGGCCTGACTGTGTTTACTAGAACAACTGTGGTGCTGATGTTCCCTTTTACCCTCCTGTTTCCCTCCCCCTCCCCCAATCTTTAATGCCAAGTGTCCTGGATTATTAATGATTAAGAGCAATGAATAAATGCAGAAAAGGTTCACTAGTCATGTTTGAGTAGCTCATGAAGAAGGTTAAACTTAAAAGGTACAACATAAAGAGGAAGCACTGTAGGAGCATTCTTACATTTAGTAGTTGTATGTACACACCATCTGACTGTTTCTATCTTACTTAAAAATGTGGGGTGACACAGAACACTGTTAAGCTAAAGGTTAGGTTTTCTTTTTGTTTTGGATTTGGACAAATTGAGGTTTCACTTCACCTTGTATTTCACTTTCTTTTACTTTTTTTTTTTTTTTTAAGCTCAGACAAGGAAAAGTGTAGGGTTTTTTTCTGCTCAGTTTTATTTGTGTGTTTTTTAATAGGTTTTTTTTGAGTTTTCTATTTTTTGTAAAAGATGCTCTCTCTCCGTTAAATTAGAACAGAAGTGTGAATGCTAGAAATGTGTGGCCAGTTGGTCTTGTTTTAGTTAATGATGTGCTTGGAGTGTACATGTGCAAAATATACTTCAAGGCCTGTCCTAATCAACTTAAGAAAAATAAATTGAAATAAATATCCCTAAACCATTTGCAGCTGTTAAATTATATTAATTTAAATGAGATTAGAGTTGTAATATATATAGCTATTTTCATATGAAGATAAGCTTAAGCAATACTCTTCCTCTAGTTCAGAGCCACAACCAGACCAGAACCTTTTATTTGAAGATTATAACTTGCCTTTTGAATTTCTAGTCTTGTCCTTTCTTTCTTCTGTTCGATAGCTGTATGTAATTTTTCCAAATATTCTTGTTTATATGTTATTTGCAAGTTTGTTTCTGATGCAGTGATCCCTATATATATTAAGACTAGTGAGAAACATGGAACTGGAATAAATATTCTAAATATGTAATTATGCACAAAATCATAAACATACAGGTTTTTATTCATAGCTGTAGGTAGGAGGTTTTGGTTTTGACTGTGCTAGTTAATAGACCTCAAATATGGAGAAAAACATGAACCATTGGAGAAACTCGAGTGAAATGGCACACGTGGAGTAGAGTTGAGGTTCTGCAGAAGGAATCCCAGTTGTATTCTGCATGTGAAGGTAAGAAAGTCATATTCTGAATCAGCTCAAAAGAGTGAAAGATCCTTGATACAGTATTGCTGTATTAGTAATAGAATTAATGATGGATTTGTGTTGTTTTGGTATTTTATCTTTTCAGCAATATTTGGACAGAGCTGAGAGAGCTTACTGAGAGCTGAGTAATACATAGCACAAAAAGATGAGCAGGTAGTGACTCTTATCAGTGAGCTGTTGAAAACTGCTTGGGGTTTCAATGATAATAATAGGTTATTTGACTGCATTATTTAGTAGCAAGGCTTTACCTTGCTTATAAATTCTTATTATCTGGATTTAGTGAAATATTATGTCCACTGGAATATTATGTAAATATGTGAAAATGGCTTAAGCAGAAATGTAGTGCAGAATGCTTTAAAATGGATAAATGACTATGTTAAGGTTTTATTCAGTTGGCTACATGTAGCAAAATAGTTATTGAGTGTTTGCTAGCCATCTGAACTTTACCTAAATTGGTGATCATATAAAGTTAACAAAAATTTCAGATATGGGAAAAGAAAAGGTGATTGAAATGAGGAATATATGTTCATGAGTCTGTGCCATCACCACAAGATGACACAGAATTGAATGTGCACAGTATGTTTGACTAAAAGGCTAGTTTTACTTCTGTAATTGTAAATATCGTGTGCAAACAACCATAGAAGTATATTGTGACATTTTATCCCGA
>VYZT01059409.1:1593-13308 GCA_013400735.1 Pomatostomus ruficeps | reverse complement strand
AGTTATCTGTCTCTTTCTACTGCTCTTTATATAATCCCACTGTTAAGAATGGTAGAATCAGTACTTTTTAAAAAATGCAAACACATAGGGTAGCCAAAATCTACAATTGTTCTGTTCATGAGGGCTTTGTTTATTCACTATATGAAAGCATGAAGACTTAATGGGTGTGTGCCATGTGACAATAACAGTATTGTCTTATTGTATCAATAAAAGACATATTAATAGTGAGAAATTCCTTTCACAACTGGTCTTTTAAGAAGCTATTTTTTTAATGGACATTCACGAAATGAAGCGTGTAAAAACATGAAAACTGCAAAATCCATTACTTATTTCTTTGTCTTGAGATATTTTTTTAATGTCTGGCCATACCTATATTATTTTTTAAAAAATGTTTTGGTTTGAGATGGATTAGATATATTTTTAAAAACTTATGATCTGGAGAAAAACACAGACAGCCCAGCTCCCAAAGATATCAGTTTCTTTAGCCTTAGCACGTCCTTGCTCAAAACGAATGCTTGGTGATTTTAGTGTTGTTAACTCTGGACAGTTACAGCACTATATGTCCCTCTTGGACTTTTTCTTCTAATCCTCCTGTGTTGATAGATAGATAGATTTAAAATAGATCAATTTTCCTTTATTCATTGACCATCCTGTATTTCATAATGCTAAATTTCAACAGGATGTTGTTGACAAAATAATGCAGAATTTTTTTTTTTATTCATTCATACAATACTTGAAGAATTGTCTACTAAAGGATAGAAATAGAAATAAACACTCATAATTACAAAGATGGGAGTATCTTAGGAGATGCAGTTGTGCTATGAACATTTATTGTGTTCTTTTGTGCAGCCCAACTGCCCTGCATTGCCGAATATGTATTAGTTTTACATCAGGATATCAGAGTGGAGTTCTCTTCTGCATGACAGAAATGAGCAATATGGCATCTCTGAAAAAGGAAATTCAGTTTGATTCATTATTTTCCACATCTTGGAGTTGCTTATTTGTAATGCTGTAAGCAGGTTTACAGTAAGTGACTGTTCCACTTGTTAAAATGGGCGTAGTTGTAGGTCCAAAGTTCTCATAAGAAGATGAAGATTAATAAAAGAAGGAAATGAAATATGTTTGTGTGTTTGCGGCAAAAACACTTGAAACAATTAGATGATTCATATTACCCTATAGCATCAGAACTCTTTTTCTTATCAGAGTATTTGTGGCATGCTGCTTTAATAGATACAATTCTGCACCATCTTATGAGAGACTACAAAGTAAATTTCAAAATGGTGAATGGGAAGCAGATCTCATGCCAGTCTCATTAATTTAATGTCTAACTGTGTTTTTATTCACAGTGGTCAGGTGCCATAATAGTTTGTCGTGCCTTTATAAAAAAGGAGTAGTAAATTATTCTTCTTGCTGCACTAACAGGTTTTTCCAAAAAGACATTTTGAGGACATGCTGGTATTATTAAAAGTAAAAAAAGATCCAGGTTTATTCTGTGTTGAGAAAATATTCCCCTTGGCTAAGAGACTGTTCAGCATTAGAGATACTTCTATTCTTTAAAATGGAGGATGGCTGGAATACATTCAATCTTTCTGACTTCAAAGGAAAGATAGCATATATTACCTTGGCCCACCAGGACGATGTATATGCTCAGAAGATATCTAGTTTATTTTGAGAATTCTGCTGTCATTCAACATATGTGAAATTTTATTCTCTCCAGTGCAATAGATATTTTAGAAAACTAAATGTGTTATCTTTGACAGACAAATAGTTAAGTACATTGCAAACAAAGCTTAAACTCTATTACAATGTGGTGCTTTTCGTTTTGTGCATGGAGTCTGGCCCACTAAATCTTTATAATAAAGCAACAGATATGTGTAGTGTTTATTTTTTTCTCTTTTAAAACTCTATGTTTTAAATAAAGGGAAGTAGAAAATGTGGCTTACATAAGGATCTGACAATTATTAGTTAATGTTTTCACTGGAACATTAGAAACCTAACACCATAATTGAGATTGACATAACAATTGTAAAAAGAGTTAAAAGAATCTGATTTGCCTTTCCTCCAGCTTTCAATCTTATCAGAGTAAACATTACTGTTTAGAATGATATTTTGAATATGTGTGTGTGTGCATATGTATATATAGACAGACAAGGTAAGGATGATAAACAAGTGAAAATAGTGGTGCTGTTGCCTGAAAACCCTTTGAAATTAAAACTGCAAGTAGATATCTGTATTTCTATCTTTTGTCTGTCTTTCCTCCAGCATTGCAACTATGGAATGGTTTGTTCATTTCTTGTAAATTTACTTCAATATTTGTTTTAAATGTCATGAATCCTCTCCCATCTCTTCTAAAAATAAAAGCAGAGATGAGAGTCACGCTGGAAGGAACTGATAAGGTCATAATTATTTTCTTTGCTTTCTCAGTGAAATATATTGTAGTCCTTTGTAGCTAAGGAAAGCTTGAGCATAACCTAATGAGACTCATTATTAATAGTACTGTCTGATTCTGATACAAATGAAAGTTTTTTCACATCTTTGGATTGTTATTCTTATATGTTGAGCATGTAATAATTTATAGCAGAAGAGAAAAGACAGGAAAAGTATAAGCAGCAAGAAAAAGAAGTGTGGTATCAAAACAACCTTAAGGCAACATTAAGGCAATACTCTTTAGTATCTGGAATAGAAAGGGAACTGCTGTCAGAGGTGATACGCTTTGTCCATCATCAATGCTGGTAATTTTCCTCCCTAAAAATAAATAGGAAGTACCATTGTCATCTCAGGTCATTATATACAGTGTAAGCCTGTGCTATTCAAGGATTGCTGTGGGAGTTTTTAACTAGTTTATGACGTTTTTAAATAGGCATTAGATTTTTTACTTCTTTTTGAGCATAGATAATAGATATTATGACTTCATTGATAAGTATTAGCTGGTCTTCTTCCAAATAGTACTCAACTTATTGTTTCCACAGTTTTATATTATATTCCACAGTTTTATATTTATATTATATATTATATTATATTCACATGCAACTTCCTTCAGAACAGTGCTATGTGCACTGAATGCTCTCTAATGCAAGAGGAGGTCAAACACTAATGTGTAGGACAGGTAGATAGTTTCTGATCACTACATTAAAATTCAGAAATAGCAAAGTAGAATCAGGATTTTCTGAGGAAATTTTAATTTTGAGCTGTATTTCAAACTGAAGATGATCCCTCAGAGTGATTCTTTCCTAAACTAGGGCACCATTCAGTAATGTTCTCCAGCACAAGCTGTTAGAAAAGTATTCTTTTTATTCCTTCAGAAATGTAGCAATCATGAAGAATGTTTGAAAAGGATTTTATCTGTGATCAACAAAAATAACTCAATGCCACATATAAATAATCTTTAAAATAAAATTTTAAAAAGAGACTTTACTGAATGTCATGGAAAAGAACAAACGAAACAGATGAAGATCTATTGCAATGACTTGCATGCATGTGATTAGAAAGATGACAGAGAAAATACAAAGAATTAAGGAATCCAAACAACTTAGAAGGAAAGAAGATGAATGAATGGACAAATATCAATAACGTCAAAAGCCTGTGAACTGTCTGGCACCAGCAAAGAATTGATTGATCCAGAGCCTGAACTAATTAAAGTGTCATTGGTCACCTATAGCTCTCCACTTCAAATACTGTGCAAATTTCTAAAACAAACCTTGATCTTTGGAAGCAATAAATAGATGGCAGTGCGATTCACTTAGATTAGTACTCATCTGTCTGAAAGACTTTCTTTTTCCTGTGCAGGTAGGCTTAAAGCAAGGTTTCAGTTTTGTTGTTAATCACCATTTATTGGTTTCAATTCTTTTTACACCAGTGAAGTTCTATTAACATAAAAATAGCAAAAAAACGCTATCCTAATACGTAGGGATTTAGAATTCTTGTCATTTATATCTTTATGCAGCTCTTCTATATAATATCATGTTATATTGCTCAAATTGGATTTAAATGAATTACTTGTTATTGTACTGTTTTATTCAGAGTTGTCTTTAATTTCTTTTCATAGCTATGTTACTTTTATTAATTGTCAGATTCCTTTCCTGCTGGCAAAGGTTTTCTTGTTTCTTTATCTTTTTTACTTCAAATGTAATTCAATACTCATTAAATTCATGTCTCATTACATCTTTACTGACACAAGTTAGAGGCCTTTCCTTCCTTTTTCTTTTTTCTTTTCTTTTCTTTTCTTTTCTTTTCTTTTCTTTTCTTTTCTTTTCTTTTCTTTTCTTTTCTTTTCTTTTCTTTTCTTTTCTTTTCTTTTCTTTTCTTTTCTTCTTTTTCCTTCCCTTCCCATCTCATGATCAGCCATCCTCCCAAAACTAATTTAATTTTGTGTCTAGTGGCCTTCACTTGTTTTGCTGAACTGAGTTTCTTAGATATTTGTGTCCCTTGTAATATTAGCTGTGTGTAATTATACAGGGTTTAGTTTCTAAGCAGATCTATCTACAGCATAAAATATGACTGAGACACTATTCTACCATATATAAATTAAATTAATAAAGTTTATTTTTCAAAATATTCCATTCTAAAATATTATATTACATGCATTTTGTGACGGTTAGTTCAAAAACTAAAATCACTTGTATTAACAAAACATTTATTTACAAGATAGAAAAACGTGTTAGGTTTGAGCTCAGTAATTATTTATCTTAATAAGTAAATCCTTTAAAATAGAATATCTATAATAAAAAGCATGATAAGAAATAAACTGAATCATCAGTTCAGAGATATATTGAGATATTCACAGTTTAAAAATGTTTCTGGAACCGTGGCTATAAATACAGTTTACTATGTTATTTCTCTGAAGAAGGGATATTTAAATGTGACATCCAGAATTTTAAATGAAAATTGATTATATATTCTGCATATTTATAACAACTGAGACAGCAAGCATGTATTTACTTTGAGAGTGTAGTAAAAAAAAAAATTATACTTTTTTCCAGCAGAGACCTTAATTCCTACAGGAAGGAGTATCTGCTACAAAATTGATAAAGCACTTGTGATCTCTCATACCAATATCCATGATACATTATAGTACTTTTATCTAATTATTTTTCTGCTATTTACATACCCAATGAATATGACCTATACTACCACAGCTTTAATGAAAGAAAATAACTTTTTTGTAAAATGTCCTTAGTAAAACTGATGCAAAACATTTCACAAACTAGGTTCACATCACTGAGATACAGTTATTAGATTTTCTTAATTAAAAGTCAAGTTGTAGTGCTTTATCAGCATTTTCCTTCAATGTTTATTTCAGCTTGCGTGGTTTTTTTGCTTGCAAAAAACGTTTTAGATATTAGTACATTTCTTCTTGACAGAAAAGTAAAACCTGAATTTTATGCACTTTCAATAGCTAGGAGAGGCCTTATAATGAAATTAAACAGATTTTCCCGCATATGAAATCATCTGCTCCTCAACCTTGATCTTCAATTCCAATGAGTAATATTTTGAGAATATAGTAGAATTTAACTACATTTTTAACAGGATCTAACAAAAGGTGTGTTCAAAAATGTACCACTGAACACCTATGATATTACACTTTTTAAAGAGATTTTTTGATGGCCAGCCAAGCTGGGGTAGATCTGTAGTCATTTAATAAGTAAGGATTGAGAAATGGAAATACAATGCCATAAGTGATTTGGGTTTACTTTTCTGTCATGCATGGTTTTTCTAGTACGTTTTGTGATAGGTAAATTTAGTCAGAAACTTACAAATCTCTGTTAACAGTTGGCAGTTTGCAGTGTCAAGCCCTTCACCTTGGTTCTCACTGTTTTACATGAATGCATGAAACACAACCTTTTTTTTAAAAATTTTCTTCATTCCTAGGGTGGAAGCCAAACATGTGAGTTAAACCATGTTTGAAAGACCTGCAGTCTTTTATTTGATCATAAAGGAAAATAATTATTTTAATTAGAGCCACTGAGAGCCCATCTCCCAGCATGAAAATATGTGACACTGAAAATGAACATTTAATTTATTTACCTAGACTTAGTTTTCTAGTGTTAGATAAGATACCTTAAGGTATCTCACATTCTTTACAGTTGGTGCTCCAGAAAAGCAGTAATCTTATTTAGGCCACATTAATTTCTGTTAATTATGGATGTCTTAGATACTATAAATACCTCGGCTGCTAATAAATACAGCTTGGAAGTATTGTTAGTAGCAACAAACAAATGTAGATGCCCTGTAATACTGGTGCAAAGTTTAGATAAAATCCCCAAACCATCACATCTTCACTGTGTTTCCCTATATTTACTTGAAAGTAAGAGTTGCATGAAAGTATTCTAGAATTTGTTATTCTATGTTTAAGAACCTCCACTATATCAATGAAAAGTTGCCAATTTATATGAAACTGTATAAAGCAAAACATGTAAAATATACATGCATTATCTGTGAAAGAATCTTTGAAGACTTTTGTTGCCATGATATGTTCCCTTTATGAATGAGCAGAAATTATTTATTACTTATCTGAAAATATCACCTTAGAATAAAAGTGAGATGTGAATTTTCTCTATTGAGCTTCAATTCTTAAAAGGACATATCCATTCAATGGACCTCTGCCTATCATCTGTTATAAAAGCATGTTTAAAACTTGTCCAAGATACAAAAAGAATCTAGTTTCCTTGAATTTTCTTGACCTCTCTTTTTCTGTCCCCTTTTTTTGTCCTTCCTCTGTTAGACTTTCTGTGCTGAAAAATGACAATGACACATCTGAAGCCAAATTGCCAGCCTGACAATAGGGAAGAAATGGACACAGAGGTAAAATCACTTTTGTAAATATTCTTGAACTTTTCAGCATAAAAGATCCAGCCTGGGATTTGACAAATTTCATTTCTTCCCTTTCTGTCTCTCTGTGTTCAGCTTTCTCTTTGTAATGTTAACACTAGAAGTTTTTGAAATTCATTAAGACATAAAAGTAAATTGGAAACACTAAGCCACTGCTGTGTTATAAAATTCTGTTCTGAACTCTAAGAAGAAATTGATGCTCAAAGGATGATAATGGGATTTAAGTTAGTTAGAAACTAATGAACAATAGCTTCAATAGCTTCCACTGATAAATGTTTTAAGGGAAAGGGTGGAATTCTGTAAGGGATTAATAAATTTTTTATCTGAACCAGAAAGAAAAAGGAATTAGACACTTAAATTTTGATCCTAAAAACACATTCAGCTGCTCTTTCAATAGGTGACTTAGAGCTGGGGGCTTTTTATCTTTTCTTTCTTCTTTTTTTTTCTTTTTTTTACTTTTTTATTAATCTTATTGTTCTTAAGCAAGTTGAAGATCTATTCCGGCTCATATATTGAAATGTGTTGTTTAATTAGAAGCAGTAAATCAGTGTTTTTCTCTTGCCTGTTCCTCATTGAACCATCACAGACTAAAGGAGAGATGAATCTCATTTAACTTTGGTCATCCAACAGATAGTATCTAATTTAAGCTTGTTGTCAATAGTGATTTGTCTCTTCCTAAGTAAGATGTCAGACATAATCAGGATGAACTTTATTTCCAGGTTTTGACTTTTCTTATTAACTTAGACTAGATACTAAAGATAAATTATAAAACCTGGATCAAAATGAGCCCCACTACATCTAAAAAGCTTCTTATATATTTTGAGATGCTGGGTCATGTTTTTGATTTGTACCTAATTATGTTACACCCCATAAAAGCAATGCATTCCCTACAAAGATACCACTTTTTTTTTTCTTAAGACATGGGTGATGCTATTCATCTTTAATAAATGTTCCCTATGATTCCAGATTGTAAAGTATGAAAGTTCATCACCATTTCACTGCATGTAATTAAAAAGAAAGCCTCCAAACCAATGAACCAACCAACCTGTACGTTGCTCTGGAGAGACCCCACTTGGAGTACTGCATCCTGCCCTGGAGTCCTCAGCACAGGAAGGACATCAACTTCTTGGAGCAGGTCCAGACCAGGGCTATGAAAAGAGTTAGAGGACTGGCGCTCTTCTCTGAGGAAAGACTGAGAGAGTTGCAGTCATTCAGCCTGGAGAAGAGAAGACTCTGGGGGCACCTTATTGCAGAATTTCCTACATAAAGTGGGTTTATAAGAAAGATGGGGAGAAACATTTTAGTAGGATCTGTATTGACAGGACAAGGGGTAATGGTTTTAAACTATAGGAGGGCAGATTTACACTAGTTATAAGGAAGAAATATTTTGTGATGAGTGTGGTGAAACACTGGAACAGGTTTTGCAGCGAGGTGGTAGATNGTTCTCCAGTCCCTTTTTAAGTTTAGTTGCCCTTTTCTGGACACACTCCAGCACCTCAATGCCTTTCTTGTTGTGAGGGGCCCAGACTGGACGCAGGATTCGAGGTGTGGCCTCACCAGTGCTGAGTACAGAGGGGCAACCACTGTACTGGTCCTACTGGCCACACTATTGCTGATACAGGCCAGGATGCCATTGGCCCCTTTTGCCATCTGGGCACACGCTGTGTCATGTCCATCTGTGTCAACCAGCACCCCCAGGTCCTTTTCTGCTGGGCCATTTTCCAGTCATTCTTCCCCCATCCCTGGAAACATTCAAGGTCACACGGTGAGGACTCTGAGCAACCTGACCTGGCTGAAGATATCCATGCTCACTGAAGCAGGAGTTGGACTCGATGTCCTTTACAGGACTCTTCCAACCCAAACCGTTCTACAATTCTATGACACAGATTTCCAGATTTTCCCTTGAACCACCAATATTTCTATGATTATTTAACTGTATGGTGTGGAATACTACAGTGTCAAAGAAAGGAAATTAATTTTTCAGTTTTCTAGGGTTAGTGTGACATTTGTTTTATTTTCTTTAAAGTATTTGGATGTGAAGACAATAAATATCATCAGCCTGTCACTTCAGCTGGAATTCTGGCCTTCAGCTGAGTCTAAGAGCTCAAAATATTATGTCAAAGCAGTTCTGAATGTTTCTAAGTAGTACATATTTCTTCATGCAATTGATCGATGCTTCACCCTCATGAACATGGCCTTTATTTGTTTATTCTAACAGCTTCTGACTTTGGTAGTAAAATGTCTGGAAAACAGTAAGAATCAGTTCTCTTAATCTGCAATTTTGCACATGTTTTTAACTGAAAAAATATAATGAAAAATATACATCGTTGTATAATTTGTGCTATTTGTGTAGAAGAATGCTTTGTGCAAGCATTAATCATATCTATCTCAAGGTCAATAGCAGATCAGGAATTAGCTCTTATATGTGAATAAGATTGGATGAAAAGAAATATGAGTTGCAATTTCAAAATATGTCTTTTATAACTTTGATACTCTGATACTCAGAATCTCAGTAAATGGAATTTATTGATTTGCTATAAATAGTAATGAGTGAAAAACAAAGCAGGAGAGGACTAATTCAGCTCTAATGAGACAAACATCAAGCTATTCAAGAATGGAAATACAAAGATAAATTATCAGAAAAGCTGCCAGGAATAGCAAAATGATCCTGTATTATTCAGCATTGTTTTCTACTTAGTTTGAATTAGACAAATTTCTCTCAATTTCTGTACTAATCTACTACAACGTTGTTTTTAATTTCTGACAAAGTTCCTGGGTTTGATTAAGAAATTACATTTGCATTACTGAAATTTTAATAAAGAATTTTGAAAAAATGTGACACACATAGAGAGTTTTAGTAAAATGCATGGTATTTTAATAATAACCTACCAAAATCCATTTGTTTTTTTTTAGAAATAGTTTAATTTTCCACAATAGTAAATATTCAAACTGCTTACATGTACAACTCAGATGTCTATTTTCTTCCTTCCTTTGCATGCATTAATAAAAGATTACTGGCATACTGAAGTCCTTGGGGAAATTACTAAGTCTCTGCATAACTTGTAAACTCACCTGTGCTGTTATGAAACTTGTGTCAGGATTCTGCTGGAAGACAACTGTACACCTTGCAAGGACTTGAGAATACAAATGTTGGATTATTCTATCGTGTCACTGTATGGTATATCTAATCACACCTCTTTAACTTACCCCTTTATTTTCATTTCCATCAATTCTAGATATGGTTGTTGCATTATGAATACGAAAGTGATTGTTTCTGTATTAAATTGCTAAGATGTTGGAAATATTTACTGTTAACTTTAATTACATTTATTCATTACACACTATAGAAGTGTTAATATATTTGTGAGATTTGTTTTCCTTAAAATAAGCAGAAAAAGCACTGCAAATTTGAGGCAACATATTGATCTTGTCAGATTAACATGGAGAGCTGAGTGTGCAAAGTTAACGATTGTCATATCTGAACTCCTTTGAAAAGATAATGATGTTTACAATTTCATCTACAGTAGCAAACCTGTAGGGTATTTGCTGTCTGACCCCAGTGCTTTAAGTTCTGACTGAAATATATACACCACTAAAATCAGGGTCATGGCTATCAGAATTTTATTTAATTCCTTTGATGTTTCCACTGTCTGGAGAATTCAGGTGGATTACATCCTTCTACTCTCTCCCAGAAAAAGAACATCTAAAGTGTTTTCTGAATTCTTCAGTACCTCATAATGTATAATATATCATGTGTACAACATGAAAGAGTACAACAGTTTGCTAATGAAAACCTTGCTTCAGCTTGCTTATTAGGAGCACAGTAAGTACATATTCAAAAGCCATGGACTTAGATATTATGATACAACAGGCATAAATAATTCAGCTTTATTGAGCTTGCAGGGAGTTTCCTGTACTGAATCAGTGTCATTATGAGTGAGGTGTTTATAAATAATTATAACTATTCCACTTCTCTTTAGGATTTCACATTTTAGATTTATTGCTTTTCAGAAATGGTTGTTTGGGATATCTTTATGTGTAGTGGGTAGTAAGAATATGATGAATCTTCTAAAAGTCATTAGTGCATCAATAATACAGCTATCAAACAATGAAGATATCAATACAGTCCATGAATCAAGGAGGCATAGAAGACCTCTGAGGGCATTTGTACACGTCAAAACTAAATCACTTGATCATTCATTAATGTTTTAAATATTTTTCTTCTATAAAATATATAATCACATTTCTTTTTTTTTTCTTCTGGGAGGACCCCTCCTTTTTCACCCACATTCATTAACTTCATGACCTTAAAATCATTGCAAGTCAGATAACCAGAAATCAGTGAGCCTAGGCTGTGTTCAGAATTTGAAGATACATCCAACAGATTCTTATTAAACCATACAGAATTTTCAAATAAAGGAATTTGAATCCTAAACTACTTTTTCTCAACATCATTTCTTACCACAGACTTTGTAACTTATTTTCCTCCTTAAAATGAAGCTATGTTTTAGTCTTGTGATTGCAAGGAAGGAGAGAAAAAAAGAAAATAGAAAATATTCAAAGTAAAAACCCCCCAAATTTGTTGAAATACAAACCAATTGTATGTTATTCAGTGGCTACCTATTAGTCACACTGTAATGAAAAATGATGTTTCACTTTTACTGTGTGTGAATTTGATTTGAGTGATTCTTTTTAATCAGTTTATCTATTTCACAAAGGTTTTTGAAAATATCAGTATTTAAAATTTATAATATTCTATTCAGTGGCAAATCATTACAGTTCTAAGGAACTGACAGACCCTCAGTATCTTTTCTGGAAATAAGAGTGATTTTCCTATCTTTTATATTTTCTTTTTCTTTTTTTTTTTTTGTGAACTTATACCATGCA
>VYZT01059408.1:0-11559 GCA_013400735.1 Pomatostomus ruficeps | reverse complement strand
GAGATTCCTGGTTTAAGGGAGAGCAGGAAACACCAACCCCACCAAAAATCCCGAGCCCCATTCATGTCCTCCCAGCAACCTCAGGGAAAAGCAGCAGGAATTGAAAGATTTGAAATAAAAAACTTCACGATGAGTCCCGAGGAGCTGGGAGATTTTTGGGGAATGCCCCGAACTCTGAGGCTGAAACAACACCCACGGAAATGATTTGATGAAGTTTTTATTGCTGCAATAAAAATCTCGTTTTGTTCAATAAATGCATTTTTTGTTTTTCAAAGCATCGAGCTAAATTTCCAATATCGTCCTCGCTGACATTGATTTGGAAAGGAAGGAAATGAAATGAAGTCAGTGCGGGCGGATGTTTTCTCACCTGAATCGAGCATTTGATATAATTTTTATATAAGAAAGCATTGTTTCTGTCTCTATATAAATAATTTACACTTTTTAATATTTCAACGCAACCAGGAGAGCTGAGGTTGCTTTGAAAAGGAAAACCCGGATGGGATTTTTTAGGGAATACAGAATGGGGGAAAAACCAGACTGGATTTTTGGGATACGGAATGAGGGAAACCCAGACCGGATTTTTTGGGAATACAGAATAAGGGAAAACCCGAACTGGATTTACCCAGAGTACAGAATGGAGAAAAACCCGGACTGGATTTTTTGGGAATACGTAATGGGGGAAGACCCAGTCTGGATTTTTGGGACTACAGAACGATTGGATTTTTTTGGGAATGCGGAATGGATTTAAGCTGGAATCAGGCCAGAATCAGGAATGGGGAGAAATCCAGGCTGCATTGGGCCTGAGAAGTCAGGAAAACAATTTGCTCTGGCGATTCCATTGGAGTCTGTAAATAAAAAGGTTTTAATTCACCTCAGGGAATGTTTTTTTACCAATTGCATCACTGAAATGGTACTGGTGAGGCAATGAAATCATTAAAAGCGACATTCTCCTCTCCTCAGCTTATTTATTTATGATTAACAAAGCAAACGAAACCGCAGCCTTTTACCCGGCATCAAACGGGATTGCATTTTGGAGCTAAATTGAGCATTCAGCTGCTTTCTGGGGAGCTTTTTGAAGCTTCGCCACGGCTTTCTTTTCCTCTTTTTCCGTCCTCCTCGCGTTCCTGAATAGCGGCAAATTAAAGGTGACGGGAAACCGGGAATTCTTTCAGAAAAGGTCTTGAAATCCGCACACAAGAAGGAGGGAGAAAGAGAGGGAAACGCGAGCTCATCTTTCACATTAGCATCACAATCGAGCAATTATTTGGAATAGTTCAGACAAATTACACCAATTTCTTTTTTCCCCCCTAAATAACAAGGGATTTATCTGAGTAACTAAGACAAAAATAATTTTTTCTTCGTGGAAAAGTCTTTTTTTTTTTCATGGTCAGGCTTTGGAAGGGAGGTTTGAAGTCCCCATCCCTGGAGGTGTCCAAGGAAAAGCTGGAAGACACAACTGATTTATTTTTTTGTTGTTGTTGCTGTTCTTTGATGCAGTATGAGACAAAAATCACAGCTGGGAGATCAAATCAGGTTTGGGTTGCAGGTTTTGGTTTGGTTTGGGATTTTTTTTTTTTTTTGCCTTAATAAAGACGTTCAGGAAGTTCTCGAAATGCGAAATCTGGGGTGGAGATTTGTCACGCAGATTTTCCAGCAGGCAATTAAAGCTCGGCGTTTACAGGCACTCAGATGGAGCAGATGCAGCCCTGGCGAGGGAAAAGCAGCAGATCTTGAAGGCCGCTGACAGCCCTTCATCTTCAGACAGGAAAAAGTCTGCTCAGGAAAACCTCCAGCCAGTAAATTATTTAGTCCATCTCGTGTTTTCCTTAACAATTCCGTTATTTGATGGTTGAGGGCTGAGTAAAAGAGTGAAAAAGCCCAATTTGTGTCCAGCAAAATTTCCCAGGGATGTGAAGTGTTTTCATCTCTTACCTAATTTAAACCAAATTATTGGAGGTTTTTTTCCGCTCTCCTAACGGCAGCAAATCTCCTGTAACGCCGGGAGATTGTGCTGATGGGATTTTTTGGTCAAAAGCAACGAATTTATGCTCGGTGTGCAGGAAAGGAAATTTCACCGGGGTCTGTAGTGGCAAGAAAAGGGGGAATGGCTTCAAACTGGCACCCAGGAGGTTTGGATGGGCCAGCAGGAAAAAGTTTTATTTTATTTTATTCCCTGAGAAGCTGTGGCTGCCCCATCCCTGGATCCCAAGGCCAGGTTGGATGGGGCTTGGAGCAGCCTGGGACGGTGGGAGGTGTCCCTGCCATGGATGGATGAGCTTGAAATTCCCTCCCAACCCAAACCATTCCCTGATTTTATGATATTTTCCGGGATTGCTTTCTAGGCACCCCAAACTGATTTCCCTTTCCGTTCTAACCCGCAGCAAAATAAGGAAATGTTATCAGTTTGTTATCTGCTCCTCGTTCTGCCGTTATTCCCAGAAAAAATGGCATTCCCAGAGCCTTCCCTGGAATCACAGAATTGCAGCCCCGCTCCTCCTGACCCCGCACAAGATCAGGGAGCAGTGAGCACCACCAAGTCCGGGGTTATTTTTCATTTCCATTCATTTTTCTCTGTGATTAAACCCCGCTTTTGATATCTCCCTCACCCTGAACTAAAAAAACCCCGAACCCTGAAGTCTTTCTCTTTTGAAGAGTTCACCGGAGGAACAGCAAGGGTCACCCAGGAACCGGATCTGAGCCTTTCCAGGCACTCCCTACGTGATTAAAAATGAATTTTCTGCCAGGTTGCTTGGGTGGGAACTCTCTCCGCACCGGAATGTTAATTTTCTACTCTCTCTCTGTGCACTGTGCCTGCCTGGAAAAATATTTTCACCCAGATCTTTATTTCCTCAGCGAAGGAGTCCATTTGGCTTTATTTTACAGTTATTTTACATCACTGCAGGAAAAAATCGTTGTTTTGTTTTTTAAAACAGCCTCAATTTGAGCGGGTATTTTGCTGGGTAATGACTTCTCTGATTTGTGGCCATAAAAACCCCTCCAGCCTGCAAACCTGGAGAGCTGGAAGGAGTTGGATATTATTCAGAATTATTGAAAAAGGTGGTGTTGGAAGGCACAAGGAAAAGGAGGGAAACGAATTTTGCATTCGAAACCAAACAGAAAACAAGAAAACAACTCCTGGGGAGTTGTCAGTGAAGCAGGGAAGGAAGAGCTCGTGCTGCTCCCATCAATTTTTGATTTGCGGGGTCACTCGTGCACAATTTTTTCCCAGGGAAAATCAGAGCCGGGCCCACGTGCAAGGGATCTATGAAATAAATCACAATTTCACTCTTGATCCCCTTTGTCCCAGGATAAAATGCAGGTCGGTGCTGTTTGGAGGGGTGCAGGTGAGCAAACACCTGGTTGGGGTGTGGTGTTTTCCTCCAGGATTTCGCAGAAATCCATCACTGATTTTAACTTGTACCTCTGGGAGATTTGGCATATCAATCCACCCAGCTGATTGATCAATCTATCATTGATCCAACCCAGATTAATTTAATGTTTCCTATTTATTCATTCTGGTCGTTCGACTCAAACACTGAATCTGCTGTGGGTTCTTGGGTAGAAATCCCAAATAATCCAATTCCTGCAAATCTTTCCAGCACAAGCCATCATACCCCAATCCTTTTGAGCCATCTTTTGTCCTGCAGGTCAATAAATTCCTCATTTGGTGCCCTGCTAATTAATTACTGACTCGGAACAGCCACCTCTGTTAAAGCGTTGGCATTCCAAATGTAAAATTCAGAATAAAAGCAGAACCAATATTGAATTTTGCTCCCATCTCACCCCAGCTGTTTGAACTCAGGGGAGAAATCCCGTGACGAAAAAATCCCAAAAACCGAAAGGAAGGATCCGAAATGAATAATTCAGGGTGGCGGAGATGAAGCAGCCCCCAGATACAAACAGAATTTCAGCCCGATGAAATAATTCTGCTGAGCAATAAAAGCAAAGAACTTCCCTGTCTCGGGGCTGAGAATTAATTTCACCCGGCAGTTATTTCAGGAGGGCTGGAGGACTGAAAATGGGAGTTTCTGGGGGATGTTGGGCACTGATAGGTTTGATTCTTGGCAGCTATTGTAGCATTTGATTCCTGAAAAAAAGGGATTTTTACTCCAGGCACACAATCAGACACCGAGCACTGCATTCATCACCTCTTCCTCTCTCGTTATTTAGACAAAATCTTTACTTTTGGCCCGGTCAAAACCGGATTATTTTTCCGTTAGAAAGCGAGGGATTCAGCTCAGCTGAAGTTAGGAGTTTTTTGGGGTTTTTTTTTTTCCTCTATCACAAATCAGATCAGCTCTGATAGTGCTGCTTTTGCTGGAGCAACCCCCAGCATTCCCAGTAAGAGCAGCAGGGCAGGGTTTCACGCCTAAATCATCTTTTTTTGGACAGGTTCTGCCTCGTCGTTCTCCCCCTGCTCATCTCCGCGTTTCTCTATCATCATTTAATATAAAACAGCATTCAGAGGGCGGATTGCAAACTGAAAATATCTTCCTCTGCGCTGAGATCAAAGCCCTTTGATTTATTTTCATCCCACAGCTCTGCCCATTCCGGATTTATCCCACGACACCAATTTACACCGAGATTTCCTGCGTTGTTTGGGGGTTTTTTTTAAAAAAAAATAAATCAGATTTATCGTAGCTGACAGAATAATGCACTGGGAAGATTTCCTTCTATTTGAAGTCCTCACGAACTCTTCTCAGAAAAGTTAAAGTGAACTGCAAGGTTGATTTTTTTCCTCCTTCAGTGATCTTTGTGCACAGGCAGGATTGATGTAATTTGTGGCTGGAGAGGGAAAATCTATTCCAGCTTTTCCAGGGTTCTGTCATCCGTAAAATCAGTGATAATGGTTCAGGTGTTTCCAGCGAGGAAGGGTTTACACTGCAACGAATTCCCGGGGGAATTGGGATAATTCAGAGCCTGATTTCCTTCAGGAAACGCTGCTGTGGGTTTGGGATCCCCTAAATCCCCCCTGGGGTGCATCCACAACCTAAAAATTGGGACAGAACGGGAACTCCTGGCTCCTCCTGTTGAGGAATTTTTCCCACTGGCCTCAACAGACCTGGAATTGATTTATAAAACGATGGATTTTAGATACAGGAATGACCTGAAACTGATTTCTGGCTCAATAAAAAGATGGATTTTAGACTCAGGAATGGCTCTAAACTGGTTCTGCCACCGGTGAAAAGGATGAGCGAGGGTGATGTCTCTAAAATGTGCTCAGAGCTGACTGTGGAAATCTCCAGGCCCTAATCATTCAAAAAAAAAAAAAAAATAAATAAAAAAAATCATCTTGGAGCTGGTGCAAACATTTCTGAATTTTATTTTCGTTTGCAGCGCTGGAAGGTTTTTGTTGAGAGCTGGGAAATTGGGATGGGAAACTGAAAAACCCTGGAAAAGACCAGGAAATGAGAGAGAAAATGGGAAATTCTGATGGAAAACTGAAAAACCCTGGAAAAGTCCGAGAAAAGCGAGGGAAAATGGGAAATTCTGATGGAAAACCAAAAAAACCTGGAAAAGTCCAAGAAAAGGGAGGGAAAATGAGAAATTCTGATGGAAAATGGAAAAACCCTGGAAAAGTCCGGAAAATTCTGATGGAAAACTGCAAAACCCTGGAAAAGACCAGAAAATGAGAGGGAAAATGGGAAATTCTGATGGGAAATTGAAAAAAACCCTGGAAAAGTCTGGGAAAAGCGAGAGAAAATGGGAAATTCTGATGGGAAACTGAAAAACCCTGGAAAAGTCTGGGAAATGTGAAAGAAAATGGAAAATTCTGTTGGGAAACTGAAAAACCCTGGAAAAGTCCAGGAAATTCTGATGGAAAACTGAAAAACCCTGGAAAAGACCAGGAAATGAGAGGGGAAATGGGAAATTCTGATGGGAAGCTGAAAAACCCTGGAAAAGTCTGAGAAAAGAGAGGAAAAATGGGAAATTCTGATGGGAAACTGAGAAACCCTGGAAAAGTCCGGGAAATTCTGATGGAAAACTGAAAAACCCTGGAAAAGCCCAGAAAATGTGAAAGAAAATGGGAAATTCTGATGGAAAACTGAGAAACCCTGGAAAAGCCCAGAAAATGTGAAAGAAAATGGGAAATTCTGATGGAAAACTGAGAAACCCTGGAAAAGTCCAAGAAAATGTGAAAGAAAATGGGAAATTCTGATGGAAAACTGAGAAACCCTGGAAAAGTCCAAGAAAAGTGAGGGAAAATGGGAAATTCTGATTAAAAAGAAAAGGAAGAAAGGGCTGGAAAATGAGGAGTTTGGGTCTGCTCAGCTTTCCTTCAGCCTCACTCTGGTTTTTCTGTGAAGAGCATCCAGGGCGGTGCTTCATTTGCATTTTCATCGCGTATGCAAATGTTCGGTTTGTTTATGCGGGGTAGATGACGAGGCTGCGCTAATGAGCGCTTCAATGAATCCCCAGGAAACGGCGCCAAAACAGCGGAAATAAATAAAAAATAATAAAAGAATAATTAAAAAATAAATAAAAAACCTTTTTCTTCCTCCCTCCTGGGCCGCGTTCTGGACAAACCCGAGCCCCAAATTCTCGATATTTTTAGGACAGCGAGGAACCGGCAGAGAATTGATCCAAAAACTCCCGGCGCCGAGGTTCTGCCTGTTCCCAAATATTTCGCTGATGTGGGCAAAAGCTTCTTCAAACGGGGTCGTGAACCTCAGTGGCAGAATCGTCCTCAAAACCCCGAGTTTTCTGCCTGGATTGTCACCTGCGAAATTGAGATTTCAAATGTGCTCGGATGTTTTAGGTCGGAGGTGCTGGTTCCTCTTTGAACCGGGCTCCTTTCATGAGCGACACCACAGAGTAGCAACGTTCCCAGATATTTGGGCTCTTTTTTCCTGCAAAAAACGGAATTTTCCGTCCCCCACACAAAGCTGAGGCGTTGAAATCGCTCTGTACGGGAGAAGCTGATCTCTCACAACCCTCAAAACCAAAGCCTCGGGATTTTTTTTCCTTTCCCAGTTTGTGCCTCGGGCTGTGAGCTGAGAAAAGCTCAAAAATCAGCAGAAAAAAGGGGTCAAACTGAAGCTCCCCAGGTGCCAGGGGTGTCCTCTGTCCCTGCAGGGTCCCCAAAAGTGTTGGATGGCAGAAAGAATCTGGGAGGGTGCTGGGTTATGGGGTTTGTCACAGGAAATGTGCCTCGGGAAGCTCGGGGTGCATCCCCGAGGCACAAATTTCCAGTTTTTTCCACATCTAAAAGTGTAACAGCCATGGAAATCGTTCCCTGGGAAATATTCCAAAAGTCAGAGCCTCTCCAATAACAGAGTTCAGTGAGAAAAATGAAAAATTTCTGTGTGCAGGAAGGAGAGAGAGAGGGAAGGAATTCCCAGTGATCTTAAAAAAAGAGGAAAATCCAAGGAAGGCCCCTTTGGAACGCTGATTCCTGCTGCTTGGAGCCCGAAATTCAGAGATTTGGAGGCCGAAATTCAGAGATTTGGAGGCCGAAATTCAGAGATTTCAAAAATCAGGCTGAGGATTTTGGCCAGGAAAGGTTCGCTATTCCCCAAAATTTTTTGTGGGGAAGGAAATTTGTGCAGCAGAAAGGGAATTTCACATTTCGTCATTGTCAGCAACAGCTCTGAGGGGAGCTGGGCTCAAAATTGGGCTTTTCTCTCACGAATTTTTCACCCAGAGCCAGGGGAGGGAAGGGTTTGTTTTCCTCAGAGTTAAATTTTTGGGTATCCCGGGATAACCAAAGCAATCCCTCCCGGGCAGGATTCCAAGCTGAGGGATGGAGAACCCGAAATGGAATTTTGCTGCACCCTCACAGCTGTTTAAAAAACACCCTGGTGGTTTCCAGTTCTTTTATTGGGGTGAAATTATGGGATAAAATCTCAAAGGGGAGCATTGATTTCGATTTATTGAAACCTTGGTGTTCCCTCTTTTCATTCCAGGCCTGAAAAATGCCGTGAAATTCCATCCCAGCCCAAGCTCCTCGAATTTTGTTTGAATTTTTTTCAAATTTTTTTCAAACTTTGTTCCAGTGGGTGAAGGCAGAAGGTGCAGCAGCGAACCTGGGGATCACTCCATGGACATAAATCAGATTTTTTAAACCCCTCAGCTGCAGCAGAGTGTCAGAGTGGGGGTTTTTTTCCTCATTTTTCCCTCCTAAATCTCCACAGGGATTTGGATTTATGGGCTGGGGAAATAGGGAGGAGGAGTGGGATTTTTGAGGCGTTTTCCTCCCGTTTGGGTGGCGTTTCAGCAGAAATTTCATTGTTCAGCATGAAACCAGAGATAAATTTTTATCACCATGTTGTTGGTTTGATTTACCCCCCACAAAAATTTTGATTTTAAATAACGAGCTCCAGGCCGTGGGACCATGATTTTCTTTTAAGCGAGGCTCCGTAACATTCGTGAAATATGAAAGATATTTCAAAATGTAAAGTCTGCTTGCAGGAAGTTCTACAATGCCAGCTTTATTTTCGGAGCGTAATATTTACTCTCAGCCCTAAATGGAGTAATAAAAATATTTCAGAGTGCTCCAGCAATAAACCGAGCAACAGAGGGGGGGAAAAAAAAGGGAAATAAAAGTGCAAACACGCTGCCAGGAACACTCCTAACAAATCCGACAGCTCAAATTATTCCTGCTGGAATAAAAAAAAATAAAAAAAAAAACCCTGTACCAGCATCCAGGAAAAAATATTTGGAATATTCAGCTTTTAGCTAAACACTCACGATGAGTTTTTCTCCAGGAATAAAAACGTTGCTCGTGGATATTCCCCACTGGAATGTGCAGGAGAGATTTTCACCAGATTCCGCTGCGGATTGATGGAAATTGAAGATATTGTTGGTCCCTCCGCGCCAGTAACATCTCCAATTTCTCCCCTGAATTGATTTATTCGCTGTCATCAATAAATCCATGGGAGCTTTCCTATTTTATCAGAGGCATTTGAGTTTAAAGCTCCCAGCAGGGAGAGTTTGAGTGGTTTTATCAATAAAACGATGCGGTTTTTATCGCTTTTCAAATTTGGCGTTTATCTCCTGCCACATGTGGATTTTTGCACGTGGATTTTCACTCACTGCTGGATTTTTCCTGATGCACTCATACCAAGCAGTGATTTTTGGGATTTTGGTCCCAAACTCCAGGATTCTGAGCGGGATTAATCCTCATTAAAATCAGCAGGGAATTTTTGGGATTGGAATTCCTCCGTGGCTATAATTAATCACATTTTCACTTGATTGTTGCTTCACTGGGAAGGGGTCACACAGATCTGTTATTGGGCCAAGAAAAGGGAGAAAATGAACATTTTAAGCATTTTAAATTCCCAATTTCTGCCCAGAAAAACCCAGGCAGGGATCTGGAATTCAACCATTTTCCAGATTTTTTCTCTCACTCCACTTCAACCTCCGGGGACCAAGACTGGGTCAGGAAGTTGCAAAAACTAAAAAGCTCTGGTGTTATGCAGATTTTCGAGGAAATTTTACAGACCAGAGTTTTAAATTTTGTATGCAGAGGGAAAAAAGTTCATTTTTCGCCCCGGCAATTAATCCGTGCGGGTGCCTGACGGTTGTGCTCACGCAGTTCTGTGTTTTGAACAGTTTTAATTGAGTCAAACTTGGAGGGAAGTCGGTCTCCGAGGTTTTGGGGCACGTTTCAGCAAAGATTTAATTTCTCTGCTTGTCAGCTCCAGAGTGAAATTTGAAACGAGTTTGTTCGAATGGCTGAAAATTAAAAGGCAGAAGCAGAAAAGATCACAAGGCAGCGCCTCTTTCTCTGTCACAAGTGCTACTTTAAAAGCCCAAACCTCAAAGTTTCGGGTATATTTAGCATTTCATTACATTCCCTTTAATTACTTGGCAGCCAGCTAAATGCAACCTCATTAATTCCTAATATTGTTCTGGTAATTACCCCTCTAAGAGACGTCTCAATAACAGAACCGTGCCCGGTGTTTGCCGTGCCGCAGAAAAAATCACGGGGAAGGGAATTTCTGATCTCAGCCTGGAGGTTCTAAGATCCTTTAAATCTGAATAATTTCACAGAGAGAAAAAAAAAATTCTAATTGTCTCCCTAATATTTTGTGA
This sequence comes from Pomatostomus ruficeps, assembly GCA_013400735.1. Taxonomy (NCBI): domain Eukaryota; kingdom Metazoa; phylum Chordata; class Aves; order Passeriformes; family Timaliidae; genus Pomatostomus; species Pomatostomus ruficeps. The sequence continues at coordinate 1,521 of VYZT01059408.1, read as the reverse complement.
CGCCAAAGCCTTCTGTCATCAAATCTTTTGACAAAACTGTAGCTGAAGTGAGAATTAATTTTTTTAAAAAGGGGGTTTTGTACAATGACTGATTTTTTTAATCAATGTGAAAAAGAAGCAGTGGCCCTAAATCACCCATTGCAGCTGGAAGAGCTTCGATAAAGGAAGTGAAAGAAAAGATCCCCGAAATAGAAATGTTTGCTAATGAAAAATGTGAGGTATTAACGAGTCTTCAACTTTAATTAAACGAATCGTTTGGTTTCCTTTTATTGCTTCGCCTTCACACTCTCACCTCCTGCTTTTTCTTCGTGCTCCTAATGGGATAATCAGCAAAAATTTTGCATTTTTATTCTCTTACCCGCAGACTTCCTTCGTGATGATTTGTCTGCAATGGACCCGTTCACACTTGGATTTATTTTGAAATTCTTCTTGCAAACCTCTTGAGGTGCTGGTTCCTCCTGAACTCAACCAATCGATTAGCGGGGCATTGATTAATCATCAATCTGTATTGAAAAACAATTAAACACTTCAGCCAGAAGATAAAAATGGGCATTTTGTAGAGTTTAAGGAGCATAAGGAAGTTGTCTTATCGACACCGTGCTTTTCCTGGGGGTTTGATTTGAGGTTTTGCTTTTCCTGGAGGTCTAATTTGGGGTTCTGCTCTTCCTGGGGGTTTGATTTGAGGTTTTGCTTTTCCTGGAGGTTTGATTTGGGGTTTTGTTTTTTCTAGGGGTTTGATTTGAGGTTTTGCTTTTCCTGGAGATTGGATTTGGGGTTCTGCTTTTTCTAGGGGTTTGATTTGGGGTTTTGGGTGTTCTTTCAGCGGACTGGGGCTGTGATCAGTCCGTACCACTCCTTTGCTGGCCGATTTCAGGATGGAGCAGTTTTAGGACTTCCCCTTAGCAACTCTCCAACCAATTTGTGAATTGAAGTCCTACAAAAAAGCCACTCTGGGCATGGCCAGGAGCAGCTCTGCCGAAACCCAGGGTAAGAAACAACAACCTGCGGCGAAATCACCTAAATTTGCTGTGCAATTTTTATTCCAGGCCAGCAAATATTCCAAATATTCAAATATTTTACCACAGAAGGGTTTGTAGCTGCACACCGAGCCAGGGAGGAAATTCCCTGCACCCTGCAGGTCTCCTGCAAAATTAATTGCAAGTGGCTGGCTGGATTCCAAGCAAGCCCTGCTCGTGCTTTCATTATCACAAATCTTTGCTGTCACTTCCTAATCAACTCTTCATTCGTAATTCCGCTGCTTCTGCTTTGTTTACACTGCTGGCATGATGGATGTAAACACATTTTTATGCTCGGCAGCTGTTTTGCATGAAGATTAAAACCGGAGCAGCCGGTGAGATATTGAGCCTGGGCAGCAAAGGAGCTCAGAGGACAAAATTCTCAGGACTGGTGTCTCAAAAACGAACATTTTTTATCCAAATTGTCTCTTTTCCTGACCAATTCCTTGGAAACAAATTTAAGCCAGGTTTTCCTGCTTTTATATTATATTATACATTATATTAT
>VYZT01059407.1:0-10776 GCA_013400735.1 Pomatostomus ruficeps | reverse complement strand
TGTTTCTCATTCCTCCATTACTTTTTCACTGAACAATTTTTCCATGTCCTATCCACCTTTAGTCCTTGTCTGTCTATGGCTTCTCTGTTTGTGAAACTTTATGAGGTCTGGCAATTCTGAGAAATGCATCATGAGTTTCAGGAGGGAAGTGAAAAAGTGGTAGTTTCTGAGAAAGAATAAGGGCAGGAAAGGTAGGGAAATTACTACCTGCTCTTATGGCCAAGTAGCTGGATCAGAAAGGATGCTTAGTTAGGATGAGGAGAAAACATAATGGATCATGAGCAGGAAGCCCACTGGAATATATGGGTGGTTCCTTAACAAATGGAAATGCATAAATCTCTGCACCAGTATCTGAGTCTCTAGGAAAACTGGACCATGTTTAACTCCACTGATGTATTCCTTAGCTTCATCAGTATATGCTTTTTCTTCACTGACACATTGCATTCACTCCTGATGTTTCAGAGGACTATTGCCAGAGTATCTTAGTTCTGGGATGTTTGTACAGGCTAAGTGTCCACATCAAAAAGTAGGTTGCCAGATTTAGGAAACAGTTGAGCCTACGAGCTCAGCCAACATTCACCACCTCAGATATTACAACCTCATCAAATAACACTCACAGCTACTGGAGCTTTCTTTGAAACAAGTCCATCTCCTTATCTTCTTTTGAGTCCTGCTTTATTCTTCTTCCTTGGCTTCAAGGCCAATAAATAAATAAGGAAGCATGACAATAGTCTCACTGCCCAAGGGCTGCAAGTATATTGCCAATTATGGAAATTGCTATTCTCTCATCATTTTCTTACAGTTTACTTGCCTGTCTGCTGTTTGTAATATCTTAAAAACTCTTTGAGACAGGGTGATTTTTTTTTTTTGTCTTTTGAATATACAGTCCTAAGGGTGATGGGAATCCTGCCCATGGCTATTGATCATAATTACATTATTTAAATAATAAATGCATGGTCTGATCAAATCTGAGATGGGTGGATTTCTAACTAATTTTATGAGAATCCTTCAAAATCAAGCAGCAGTTCTGAGCAACAGAAAAAGCTGCCTTCTCCCAGGTTTCCTATCTGTCACACATTTTAAGCAGAAGGAAATGTAGAAGTGCCTGAGAAGTCACTGTGATGGAGGGAGGAAGAAAGAGAAAAAGCTCAGCTCTAGCAGAGACTGGCTTCTTAGAGAAGGAATTTGTTAGTGTTCTGCTTTATAATATGCTTTTTTTTGTAATTCAACCGTACTGGGCTCTCTTTGGCCCAAAAAACCCATGCCATTCACTAGCAACTAAGAGTTGTTACTGGGTTGATGTGTTTAGGTGTTTGCATGAGATCTGTTTGGCATTTGGAGGTGCAGCAGCACAGATCCCACTGGAGAGTACCACATTCCCTTTCAACATAGAATGAGACCAGGTAATTAGAGAAAAATCTCACAGCTGCATTAGTGATAGATCAGATCTCACATTGAGACAGCTGAGGAAGATGAAATTGTCTACCTGCCTTATTTTGGTGGATGGGATTCAGGTCTCTAAGTGTGGACATTGCAAAAGTACCTATAAAAACTTCATCTGTGCTGTTTTTCCCTAGAAAAATTAGACAGTGCTAGGATACAATTAATTTATATCAGAATAGATCTTTAATATGGGTCAAATAAATTATTCCTGAAAAAGATCTTTTATCTCTGGAATCCAACTACACCTATAATGAAACTCATTGACATTAGATGAGATGAAAGCCATACAAAATGTTGTACAGTTGTCAGATAATAAAACCAAAACATACATTCATTTGTGTTATAATTATCATTGGCAAATATGGTGATTTCAGAGATTTCTGTCTCCCTGTGTTACTGCTGTGGTGGATGGACAGACACAGATTGTTCTGCTGATTCTTCAGATTGGCCAGACTCATCTCAGAGAGTGCTCAGCTATTCTAAGGATTTGCATCTTCCTGACTCAATCACAGCACTGAGCTAACATAGCTAGGTTACATTAAAGACTTCAATTTTTATAAAGAATATATATAAAAAAATCCCTCCATCTTAAAACAAACAAAAACAAAACCAAAAATTTTAAAAATACTGCAAGTCTTCATTTGTCCTGCCATGTAGAAAGTGATCCTATTCTTTTTCCTGCTTTGGATTTGTTGTGGGATCTTTACACGCTGATTCATATCTACATATCCTATCAGTCTTGCTTCTTCACAGCCGTATTATGAAGAGAAATATATTTAAGACTTTGAGTTTGCTGCAAGATCCAGAAATTAAATCTGCATGACTTGACTAGAAGTACTCATTAAATGACGGGTTTTGTATTCCTTCATTATTTACACCATGCCTAACCAGGGTGGAAGGAACAAAATCCATTGGATTCAGTTGAATTTAAATTTGCTAGTCAGTGGCTAGCTGGTTTACACCCTTTTGATAGGATTTACCTTTTTTTTGCTCTTGATTTTACCTCCCTCTTACCCGTCTTTTAGGTGGGTTATCGGGTTGCTCCATGTGAAGGAAGGTAAAGTGTGCTTCAGCATGTATATGAAGCATAGCATTCTAATACCTACTGTCACCTTTCCACGAAGCTACAGTAAGATAAATAGAGCAATATCCATATTTTACACTCTATAAAACCCATATCCTCTTTAAGAAATACCTTATGTGAGATGCATAGACTTGCTAGCTTATTTATCAATATACACTTATGCAAAGGGTATACAGATAGGACATTTTGGTTTAGGGATAAACCAATATTTACTTGTGGAAAACATTCAAGTGTATGTCTGAAGAATGGAGGAGAGCCTGAAAAGGTTCAAACATTTTAGGATACAGTGATCAAACCACAACACAATAAGGTTGTAATTAACCCTGCATCTCCCTGAAGAGAATGAGGGTAGGCTCTGGTTTGCAATGCCCACTTGCAGAAGGGCATCTCCTGAAATTCTAAATTCTAAGCCAAAGCTGACCACTCATGAAATATATTTCACAGTAATCTTTCCTTTCTTTTATTGTGACTTTGGGTTTTTTTGTGGGAGGTGACAATTAATCTATTTGGGGGCAGTAATTGAGCAGGAGTAAACAAATAATTTATTTTTCAATGAGAACAATCAGCCATTGGAATAATCTCCCAAGGGAAATGGTGGATTCCCCAATGCTGGATACCTTTTAGGTTCAATTGGACAGGGTGCTCATCCGTCCTGTCTAGACTCTGCTTTTTCGAAGATGTGCTGGATCAGATGATGCTTGCATTCCCTTTCAACAGTAGAATATTCTGTGATTCTATAAAGTCCCATATCTTCATTCAGATTCGGTACTAGGATTGTATTAGAATTGTATTATTTTTGAAATATTTTAAATACTTGAAGATTCTTCAGAGACCACTGTCCCTTTCCACTTTCCTAAAGAGATAAAGTAGGTCTCAACTCCTTCTCTCACAAGAACTGCAAAGACAAAGGTCCTAGCTGCTTCTCTTTTTTGTCCCCAGTTTCAGGCAATGTAGATTTTAGATATAATATAGGAACTGAGAAATGGGAACAGTTAATGAAGCCTGGACCTGAATTTATGAAGATATGGGTCATTAGGCAGGGCTTCAAAGTTTGCATGGGGAGTCAGTATTTCACCAGAATTTTTGAGAACAGACCTTGACTTTGAATTTGACTTAAAAAGGTAAAAAACAAAAAAGGAAAGTAAAAAAAAAAAACAGCTAAAAGTATATAGGATAGGAATCTTATAAATCCTTTTATTCTTTTGGTTTTTTAATATTTCTTTCTGAGGCTGATTACACCAAATACAAGAACTGTAAGTGCAGATAAAATAGACATGTCCAAAATCAGTTTTGTCCTTCCCAGTGTTGATATAGTATACTTACTGTACTAACTTTTACATTGCTAAGATCATTTTATGTGACTCATCTCCAGTTGCTTTATAAAAGCCACGGAGAAGTGCTTTAAAGTTCTTGGAAGAGCTGTAATATCTTCTATTTTGGAGTGAGTTTCACAGTTTTACTATGAAGAAGTTTTCCAGTCATTCTCAAGACTTTCGTTATATCATGGGAGCTGAGAAATCGATTTTTCTGAGTCATTTATCAAAATTGATGTCCTATTTTTGTCCCTTATGGGAATTGCGCCAATCTGTTCTGGGTCCTGTCAATGCAACAACAACAACAACAACAACAACAACAACAACAACAACAACAACAACAACACAACAACAACAACAACAACAACAACAACAACAACAACAACAACAACACAAACAAAACAAAAAAACCCCAAAACCCAACAATAACAACAAAAACCCAAAAACAAACAAACAAAAACCTAAAAAAATTGTATATTTTCTCAAATGGTACTGAAACATTTCCCTTACTTTCTGTGTATTTTTGTCTCCTCACCATCTCTGCTTCCTTTATTTCTGTATTATGGCCTCAACTGCGTGAACTAACAGAGTGAGACGCTGAGCTAAAGGTTGCCTATACTACAGGAAGACATTGAGACACTGGAGATGCATGGGTTTAAAGACCTTTGTGAACTGGCAATGACATGCATGTAATTCTCAAGGATTCTGGAAATAATTAGTATATGCAAGTGATTTATAAATTGGAACCTTAATCTCTCAGTTGATTGTACTAAACACCAGATTAGGTTGATTGTTATTTTGAATTAGTCTTGTTATGTGACTGTAGGCGGGCTTAAGGATTCACATTAAAACAGCTTCACCTTAGAAAGGATTCTCTGTCACACCAGGAAGAATAGAACCTCTTGGCTGGTTCAAATTTGGGTTTGTTGTGTAACTCTGTGTTTTCGTCATCAGTGCTCCAAATTTGTCTTTGAGACAGCATATTCTGTTTTGCAACTAATTTGGACTTTCAGCTGGACTGAACACCACTGCAGACTGTTCCTTATCATTCCTATCCCACTGCAGCATGCAAATTGCTGATTCCCAGGTGTAGTGGGTTGACCCTGGCTGGATGCCAGGCAGCCCCAAAAGCTACTCTGCCACTCCTTAGCTGGACAAGGGAGAGAAAATATAACAAAGGGTTCATGAGTTGAGATAAGGACCCAGAGAGATCAATCTCCAAATACTGTCACAGGCAAGACAGGGTCAAATTAGAGATATTAATTAAATTTATTGCTAACAAAATCAGAGCAGGATAATGAGAAGTAAAATAAGACCTTAAAACCACCTTCCCCTCACCCCTGCCTCCTTCCCAGTTTTACCTTCTTCCCCAGTGGTGCAGGAAAATGGGAATGGGAGTTATGGTCAGTTCATCACACATTGTTCCTGCTGCTGTTCAGGGAGAGGGGTCCTTCCTCTGCTCCAGAGTGGGGTCCCCCCATGAGAGACAGTTCTCCATGAACTGCTCTGACATGAGTCCATCCCACGGGCAACAGATCTTCACCAGCTGCTCCAATGTGGGTCACCTTTCCATGGCTGCTGTCCTTCAGGAACAGGCTGCTCCAGTGTGGATCCCCTAATGGGTCACAAATCCTACCAGGAAACCTGATCTGGCATGGGTCACTTTCAGGGGCTGCAGGTGGATTTCTGCTCCCCCATGCCCTCCCTGTGCTGCAGGAGCACAGCGGCCTCACCATGGGCAGCTCCAGGGGCTGCAGGGGAATCTCAGCTCCAGAGTCTGGAGCAGCTCCTGCCCCTCCTTCTGCACTGCCCTGGGTGTCTGCAGAGCTGTTCCTCTCACATGTTCTCACCCTGCCTTTCTCTGAGCACAACTACATTTGTGTAATGTCTTTTTTCCTTCTTAAATATGTTATGACAAAGGCATTACTACCATTTCTAATTGGTTCAGCCTTGACCATTGCAGAGTCCATCCTTGAGCTACTTGACACTGGTTGTGCTGGACATGAGGGAAGCTTCCATCAGCTTCTTGCAGAAACCACTCCTATAGCCCCTCTGCTACCGTAACCTGGCTATATAAACCCAATACACTAGGATGTTCTGCATTTATCCTCTTGATAAGACAGACAATTAAGTTATGAAAAACTTTAATTCCATCTCCCAAACTGTACTTTGGAATTAAAGGGTAAAGTGGAAAAGGAGAAGCCTACAGATTTGGGAATTTTATCTAAATTCAGGATATTCCCTTATAATTTGTTAGTTCAAAATTGCCTGTAGACAGAAGCAAAAAGAAAACTGCAGCAAAAACCTGTCTTGCTAATTAAAACAACCCTGAAGCATAGCCAGCAGGTGAGATATTTAACAAACATTAAAGAAATTGTAAAAGATTTATTTCTCAGATAAACTCTCCCTATAAGCTCTGAGGCTTTAAAATTGTTTTCTGGGAATCAGACATCAGACACAACTCAGGAGTTTCAAGGAAGTCTCTGGGCAATTATTTGCACATACACCAAATATGCTGCCTCACAGATCATTGTGCTCAGCAGTCCCAGTGCCCTGAGAGTGTTCTCCTCTCCTTTTAGTTTGGATACCCATACTTAAAGACAGCTCTCTGATATGGCTCAGGTGTCTAATTTTGGTTGAGACTGTTGTGAAAAAGTATTTGGGTAAAGCATCTGCAGGGGCTCCCTTCTCTTGAAATTTGCTTTTAACCCAGGGCTCCTCATGCTCATCTGAGCCATAAGAGCTCTGCTGGGCTGTGCTGCAGCCATGCACAAGCCTGGTTGTGCACCCTGTTAATATAGGCCCTTCCCTGAACACTACCCTGCAAACTTGTCTTCCCAGCTTGATGTCAGGCATGGCTCATTGTCCTGGACACTACTGACTGCCACCGCTGTGACCCAGGTTACTGTCTCCAGCTCTCACCCTGATCCTGGATTGCTTATTTTCCTGAGATTTGTCTCAACACTGGGAACCTGTTTGGTGACCACTGGATGGTGACCTCAGCCTGGTTACCCTCCCTAGACCTTCTCCCTAGTTGGGCACTGTGGAACTTTGTAGTTGAGGCCACTGCCTAGGCTGACTTGCCATCATATCTGAGACGAAATAACACCACATACTGGCTGGGTACTGACTAGAAAAAAAACCAAATTGGCAGAATCTGAGAGCTCTTAATGGACAAAATTTGAACACAAGCTGGAAGTATGCCTTTGCACAGATGAAGCTATCTGCACCCTGGGTTTCCTCAGCAAAAGTGTAGCTTGCAGTCCCAGGGAAGTAATGATTCCCTACCCTTCGGCACAAGAGAGTACTTTCTTGGGATGCTGCTTACCCATAGAAAGACATAAACGTAGTGGAGTCAGTCCAGCAGTGCAGCTTCAGGATGGATAGAAGACTACAGCTTAGAACAAGAAGCTGGACTAGATAAGCTCTGGAGGTCTCTTTTAATCTAATTTATAATTTATAGTTTTCAGACAAAAGAACTTTATGGTCAACTAGCTTCACATAAGGTCATTTGTTATGAATTCTGTGCTGATTAATGAAATCTCAGTTAGGTTTTCTAGAGGAGGACATGAACTGCTGTAGGTATAAAAGTCCCTCTAAGAAGACTCAGGCGAGTTAATCTGGTTTCTTTTGCAAGCACAGATGATTGAAGACAACATAAATTATAGGGCAGGATATTCACAAAGGTATTTAAACCATTCTTTCCAAGTGGATGTTTCAGTTAATTCTGATTAGCAATCTGAAACCTCCTCTGATTAAACATCTCTCCTACAACAGGAAACAGGAAAGATGCACTTTTGAACCTTGTACTTTTGCTTTTTGAGAGTGCTGTAATTATTGGCTTCTTCTGCCACTCAGGGCCCAGAATGTGGATGCTTCTGGTTGTTATGCCAAAGTTGAAATCACACGGATGTGGAACATGCAAACTTGGCCTGTCTGGGGCTTCGAAACTTCTTTCTCTTTTGTAGTATGGTGTTATGTCTCAAGTATTTAGGAAGCTGCCATTGTAGCTTTGCATTTCAAAATTCAGATGGATTTAATTCAATCTGTCTTCTGAATTAGGTGACTATTAAGCAAGGATTTTGTAGATGTGAAATCAGTTACCCTGTACTGCCTCCTGAGAGTTCAACTGTCTGGCTTTGGGAACACCTTCTTGTTTAGGTAGCATAACTAATCTACAATAAGAGATGATAACTACAACTCCATATTTTGACACAAACATTAACCTCTGAAATGTAATACCTTACTTCTTCTTGAAGGTAGGGACAAACTCCCAAACATCTATTTGAAAATGAAGGAGCTTGAGTTTTAATTTTTCAAATAAAAACACAGATCATCCAAGATTGCTAAATGGTTATTTCTCCCATTCCTTCTTCATGTTAAAGACCATGGACTTCAGCTGTTTTTGTGTTGGGTGTAAATTAAATGCCAGCTGGATTCAGGGAAAGCATCTTCCTTACTGCAATATTGCCCAATTAGATGACATACTGCAATTGCAATTAGAAAGTCAACACTTGCCACAGCACAATATGAAAGATACGGCATAGAAAAATAAAGCAATGTTTCAGATACTCTGGTTTAGTGACTGTAACTGATGGCATTTTAATGACACTTATATTGTTGTTTTAAGCCTTCACTGGAAATATCTAGTAGAAATAGATTAGAGTAACAGTCACAGTTATTTTGTGTATTATATTAGTCTTATTAATTTCGCTGTATAATTATTGCTCAGTTTTGGATGTGAAGCCAACCCATAAGATTTCAAAAAATGTTCTGCAGGATGATGATTTTTTAGGACAAAAACAATGCCATTAAAAAAAAAAAAAGTTAAACTGAACTCTCTATGTTGATATATCAAGGTGTTTTGTTTTGCTTGTGGTGCTACGTACATAAACTATTTTTAATAGAGAAATAAAATCTGAAGAAAAAGAACATAATCTAAACCTCCCATTTGTATGGAGATAAAAATATTTTCCCTTCAAAGCCAAAGCTTCATCAGACCTAATATCATCTCATGGGATATTTTTACTCCTGATAAGGGAAAATGTTTAGCCTATTATGGAGACTCAAATTTAATTATGTTCTCTTTAGGAGAGACAGAGGTGTAATAGCTTTTTAAATTATTATTATTTTATTTTTATGATACTTCCTGTGAGTTGTTTTTAAGTCATTATGTGACAAGGAAAATTCTGTGAGGACTATTTCACTCTATCATAAATAAGCCTTTTTTAAGTAGATGTATCTAATCTTGCAAGTTTCAGGATAGTTCCCATTGTCTCTTTTGCGAAGCTACAATTCATTACAAATATGGCAACTACCATGACTCATTTTTCATTATTTATTATGTCCAGACCCAGTGGTGGATTCTACATGCATTTTCAGGCACCCAGCCACAGAGATTTATGAGTCAGTGCAGCCCTATTTATGGGTGGGGTTTGGTTCAGAAGATATTCAGGATAATGAATGAGTTGCTATGTTTGGTATCAATCAGGTATTGGGACAATGCTGCAGAAACTGAAGAAGAGAAGAAAAAGAAAAAGAAAAATCAACTTTTGCTCAGTGATAAAACATAGGACTAAATCCTAAAAGCTTTTTTTTTTTTTTTTTTCTCCACCTTTTTNAACAGATTTTTTTTTTTTTTTCCCCCGATTTTTTTTTTTTTCCCCAGGCACAAGCCTCTGGGAATTCTTTTTTTCTGCTTGGGGTTTGGTTTGTTTTTTTTTTTTTTTTCCCCAGGATGAGCGAAAATTAAATAAGAACTTAGGTTTATCTTACTATTCTATGATTTTTTTACCACAAGTTAAAAACAGGTGCCATGCTCATGGAAGGGACTAGAAGTTGAACCTCCTAGAATTTGTGCATTTCTGCACAAATGAGGAGCCTGTTCCAGTGCTCAGCCAGTGTTGAGTGAAGAACCTTTTCATGATATTCAACCTAAACCTCCTCTGACACAGCTTTAGGGCATTCCCTCAGGTCCTTCACTGGTCACCAGAGGGAAGAGAACAATGCCTGCCCCTCTTCTTCCTTAAACTTCCTTCTTATTCAACCCTACTCTGCTGCCACCACAGTGCAGTAGGGAGAAGGGAGGATGAGCCTGTGGCTCAGCCCTCCAACTCACAGCTCTGTGCTTGATTTAAAAAACCACAACAGGCCTGTGTCACATCCTGTGAAACCTACAGTGGGTTTTGGTGCAGCCAGGAATTTACCACATTACCTGGCTTTGCTCCAGGAGGGTTAATCACCTGGTGGAAAGGATGTAATGAGCTACATGGCAGTAGTGTTTTTACCTCTTCTGCTATTTAGTCAATGGTCTTAACTTTGGTCCCTGTGTTTTGTCTGAAAAGGAAGACTTGACAACAGATGAGGTACTTTTTTGAGCAGAACACATACAGTGTCAATTGACTTTCCCCTCTCCAGTTTCTTCCACACTGAACAAGGAGTCCTGCAAAACCCTTTAAGTCAGTTAAGCACCAAAGTACTTTTGATTCAAAAAGCAGTCTCATAGTCAACATGTTTTCCTTCTGCAAACCACGTGGTACAATCTGCTTATTTTTTTAGACGGTTTTGGATACCATTGAAAAATCAAAATAGCTAATGAAATTTGATTGTAGGTCCGCATGGTGGACAGAGGGGTAGATAGATAGGGTGGACCCGAATACAGATATGTTGACATCAGTAGGAAATAGGAGCTCCTAGTTAGTCTCCTTTGTTCCCTCAAAATTAGTGAAAGCCCAGTGAGCTGGCAGGGTAAAGAGAGAAGATAAATCACCTGGCTTTGGACCTAGTGAAATGCAGGCACATTCCACACTTCTGTTTCTTAATAAAATGCACACTGGTCCCCAGGAGACGCTGGTAGGAAGCTGGGGAGAAAGTAATTTTTAATGGGTTCATTTCATTTATGAATGGAACACTTTCTCCATTCTTTCTCCCCCCCCC